>APFE031532317.1:31102-57990 GCA_000404065.3 Pinus taeda
AAACATAGTGATAAAAAGATGGCATCCTCACAAGTAAAAAATTAAACATTCAAATTACTTAATGTTCATTACAATTAAAAACTCAATGCTTAACTTGTAAAGAAAAATTATATTGTAGTGAATCCTTAAAACTATCTTAAAGTAAACATAGTGATAAAAAATGTCATCCTTGCATGAAATATCCTCATATGCTGGCATATGTACCCCATCATTAATAGACCCTAAATCCACAAATAAATTAATACCATCATTTTCATAGTCTTCATCACCTTCAACTACAGGTAAATTAAAATCAATGAATTCACCATCTTCATGGATTTGATGCCCATGTAGTTGCTCATGTCCTTTAGACACTTCAGTAAAATCGTCTTGGTATTTGTCTTGGTAGTATGCATCTTTAGCAATAAATTATTCATCATCTCCATCTTGGCCATCTATGTCTTCAGGGGGAGCTTCTGGATCTTCAAGTAAATCATGGTCCTCTACATCTTGAACAAATGTTACTCTTTGTCCTCTTGAATCATAATCAATCACAAATGACCAACCAGGTTGTTCTAAATTTGGAATGAGAAAATTTTGGTCACATTGACTTCTAAAAACATAAGGTTCAGAAGTGGCTTCAAACCTAGATGTATTGAACATATGGAATCCATTATTATGGAGCAAGATATTTTTTTCTTCTCCCACTTCAATAAGCTTGTGCCATTCAACACGAAAAACAACTTTCTTAAAAGACATAAAATCAAGCTCTATAATGTCCTCCAATGCTCCATAGTAGCGAAGTGTGATTGTGATTGGCTGTCTATCATTTTCATGTGAATGACATTCCACCTCAAATGATGCTGAAACTCCACAATCATAAGTTTTTCTCTTTTCATCAACTTTTTTGATGTGAAAATGATGACCAAAATTCCACACTCCTTTGTAATATCCTACCTAAATTCATATAAATATCTATAAATATCAACTAATTAGATTTATCCATTTTGTTGCCTCGTGTTCAATATTGGTCCTTAGCCAATTCCACGAGCATCTCTCTGGCCACTTTTTTTTATGGCCTGCAGGTAATCCTCGAGTAGTGTTTTCACCATGTCTATTATATATATCAGCCCATGCATTTTCATCAACTAATTTGTTTTTTTCAGCGTACTTCTCCATCCATTCCAGCATAAAGTCAAAATTGTATGCAACATACAGATGTAAAGTCTCCCACTCCTTACAATCTACAATTAAAAATGTATTTGTTCAATGAATCAATAATTATTTAAAGCCATGTAATATAAAAATTAAGATAAAAATAACTCCTAACATTTTTTTATATCTTTTATATTATTTGAAGTCCCTTCACCCTCTATTTTTTTCTGCAAATGGTTGAGATTGATTATAATTCCATAATCACAGAGCTTCAAGATTTAATTGAGGTAAGTACTCAATCAAATGAACCATTGCCTAAAAACCATGTGCCCCTCAACTATGGACCCTTCTGGTCGATCTTTTTGCCTCACAAATTGTTTTAAGACCTTCATATATCTCTCCATGAGCCACATTGTTTGAATATGAATAAGACCACAATGTTCAATCTCTTATACTAGGTGTGCAAGGTAGCGATCTTGAGAATTAAAGAAGCTTGGAGGGAAGCACATTTTAATATGACACATCAAAAGTGAAACATTCCTTTTCCAATACTTCGAGTCATCTTGATGTATCTCTTTAAATGAGACCCACCTACAAGTATTACAATAAAGACTATTTATTTCCTGTAAAATAAAAGTAGAAAATCATATAAAGGCATAACAAATTATGCACCTCAAATGATAAGAGTAACGGAAGAGTATGCATGATGGATTGAAAAATTCCTCAAATATTTACATAATTTGTAAATAGTGAAAGTGGCATTGTGGTCAAAAGTACTTGGTATTGTTGTAGGCAACACATACTGCATGGCCATTAACAAATAACCATGTTCAAATATGCATGAACTGATTTTATCAATATACTAGCATGACTACTAACAAATAACCATCTTCAAATATGCATGAGATAATATTATCACTAGGATATACAATTTTCTAATTAAGTTTCCAACAAATATAACATGTGACAATGTTATCTTTATCGAATTGTGCCAATCATGTGTTTTTAGGCCTCAAACTCTGATCCATCTCTTGTGAATATGTTTTTTAATGTTGCATGAAAGCCATAAGGAAATATTATCCTTTTCATAGTAGAAATGATGTTTTCTTTCTCATTTGATGTAAATGTCCATGGAGCATGAATATATGAGTTATCTTTGTTCAACCACATGTTCAACATGATATTAGAAACTCGAAGGTCCTTTCTTAACTTTATTTGTTCTTTAATTTTATTTCCATTTAGATGTTTCCACCCACATTTTTCCTGATTTGCATAGTATCAAATAGGTGGGCTAATGGAAAGCTCTCATAATATTCTAATTTGTATAAAATAGAGAGTCTTTTCATTCCTAGGGGAAAACTTGTCCCTTCTTTTTTGTCATACGTCGCTTTCCACCTAGCAGGGTTCATCTTTATTGGCTTCCTCATTTCCACTTCTTTCCATTGAACTTACGTTTATCACACACTCAATAGCGATGATACTCATCATAGGTAGTTTTATTGAGATCCCTTGACTGCCTATGCAACAATTTTAGCCCACATGATGGACATCCATGTTTCCCCTCTGTTTGTAGTGCTAAAATAAGATTGGAAACCATATTTAGTAAATTCTAAAATTAAAACAAAAATTATAAATGCAATTTATATTATATTACCAAAACAAATAGAGAGCCCCGAGGCATCATGAATTATCCAGATAAGAATCACATGAAATAGAACTTTTCTATCATTGATAGGTCTTGATACATCAAACATATTTACACCATCCCATAATTCATGAAGCTCATCAATGAGGGGCTCCATGTATACATCCATATCCTTTACCTGATATTTCCCTAAGTGAACAAAGAGTTCTTTATTAAGATTAACTAAATGGAAATAGTTTTATATAATCTTCAATAAAGCATTGCATTCATATGTTCTAGTACCTGGTCTGATAAGATTTAACATTGCATGTTCCTTTTTCATTTCCATCCAAGGGGGAAGATTGTTGTTTATAATTAACACTGGCCAAACAGAATATGTTGTTCTAATATCTCCAAAATTGATGCCATCCATTGCTAGCGAAATTATTGCATTCCTTGGATCATTTCTTAAATGTGGCCATTTTACCTCAATCTCTTTCCAATATTTACTATCTGCAACCATACGGATGACACCATCTTGGATCCTCCCTTGTGCATGATAATCCATATATTTTTCCAACTCCTTGCATTTGAGCATTCTCTCAAACCTTGTCTTTAGTGGAATGTGTTATAGTACTTTATAAGGAACCTTCTTGGATACTTGATCTTGATGATACCTATTTGTGTGACACATTGGGCATTGTTGTAAATTTGCATTATTTACATATTACAATATATCGCCATTTAGACATGCATCATATGTCTTGTAATCCATTCCAATGTCTTTCATTATTGAAGATAATTCTCTATGACAATGAGGCAACTTATTGTCCTTTGGAAGTATTTTGTTTGCCAAAAGTCAACATAGTGCAACAAATGATTTTTATAGTTATACAAAATATTCAAAACTTTTAAGACATCTAGAGCATTAATTTATAGGAACATGAATCCAAACTTAATATATCAGTAAAGCATGTGTTTGTCGATCCATGTGTAACCTTCAAGTTCAACAAAAACATAAGTGTTGCCAATATAGAAGATTCAACATTTTCATAAAGAGTAGCCAACTGAGCTAGGGGTGAATCAACAACTTCTTCAAAAGATGTGTAGAAGTCATGGATAAATTCATTGACACCAACCTCATTTATTTGTGAAGTGGCTTCATCCATAAATGTGTCTTGTCCTTCATCTTGAGAGTTGATATTATCAATATCATTCGTTGGTTCTTCAGGAATATTGGGAACCGGAAGCGGCTTTTCATAAATAAAAAAATGAAATTAAATGATCAATAATAATGTATTAAATAATGTGCATATTTATTTATTATAAGAATAACAATTTGTTAATTATAATGTACCTCTTCTATATGAACTCCATGGTCCAATCTATGGATACCAACAAGCTTTCACTACTTTAGTTTCCTATTTTGGCACATTTTGCAACTACAATATTTGATTTCATTGAAGTATTCATCTATACCTAGAGTACTTCTTGTTTCCCATTCATATAAATATTCAGATGATGATGTGTTATTCCCTAAATTCACCATGTTTTTTAAACAATAAGACTGCAATTGTTAACATGAGTATTACTTCTTTTTCAAGAGAACATGCCCAATGAATAAACCTAAGGAGTGAATCTATGAATATGTAATTTTTCACTTTATTTTTTGGCTCTTTAATGACTTGATTGTTTGTACTTTTTTTTTTTTTTGTTTCAAGATAGCGCTTAGTGCTTCTGTAGGAATTAGATATGAAAACAATTTAGATCTAGGTTCAAAACCTTGAACAAAACTCTACAAATGTGTTGAGTGAGCATTGAAGATCTATCCAACACTTTAAGGCAAGCTTATCAGAGTGTTCCAACAAGCCTCTAACTAGTCACAAACAAACTTTTGAAGTATCATTTTAGAGTTATTTCTAAAAATAAATCCAACCTCTAACTAAATCAACAACATATATACTACAAATACCAAAAGCAACATAAATACGTGGTCTACCATTTTGTATAGAATAACGTAATAGAAATATGTGAAGTAACTTTTGTGGATGCTATTTAGGATCATTACATAAATAAATGTTGAAATATATGACAACGTGTAAAACCATAAAATTATTCTAAAAAATGTTGGTTTAAACTTTTATGCATGTAATTTCATTGAGGCAGTTCTGTGATTAAGATGCATGTAGTGAATGTAGACCAATTCAAACTTTACAAGCTACTAAATTCACATGATGTAGTGAATGTAGACCAATTCAAGCATTATAAGATAGTAAATTCACATGATGTTATATCTCATTCTTCCAATACCATCTTAGGTTTTTTACTACCTTTGAATTAATATAGTCTTCTTAATGTTTACACTAATTTTTTTAAACAAATGTGCTATCAATTATTGAGTTGGTAGTAAGGCCTTATTTCCAACTCAAGCTAAATGGATATACCAATTAGCCTTAAGAAACACTTATCACATCATCTAATAAAATTAAGGAATTTTTTCTTAAAACATAAAAGAGATGACCACACATAATTCCATAAACTATTATATGTTATTATATATTTTACATATCTCTATAATATTTCTCAAAAACTTGTAAATATAAATACATTCTTTATTTTATTTTAATGTACAATTTTCTTTATCATATTTCCATACTATATAGACTGATATCTATAATAATACAAACTAATATATGACTAGTACTAGACTTAGTCTATTCCTTTAATTAAATTTAAATACATTTAATGACAAGACACTTATATCTTCATATTCATATATCTTAGTGAAAAAGTACCTACAGGCTACTTACTATTACTGACAATTGATCTTTGAAAAATATGATCATGAAAAATCAAATTCTGAACCATCTCATATGTTTTATTTTTACGGACAATTGATCTTTGATCATGCAATCTCGATGAGTTCATTGCATTCAACTTAAAGAAAGTCCCCTCAGTGTTTTCCGATGAGAACCCGTTTTATGATGTAGGCATAGAATAAGAACATGTTGTAGATTTGGAAAGGGGCTTCACAATTCAAAAAAATAATGAAGACTATTGGGGATGCAGTTTAATCACATCCCTAACTAATGTTGTGATAGGTATGAAGGATACTTGTGCTATTATGAGAGAGATGCAAACTGAGACATGTTCTCCTTCAAATGACAACACTAATCTTGATATTACCCAAACAATTGTCTAAAATTGAAGGATTTTGTTGTGATCAAGATTCCTGATAGGCATTGCAGTTTGTATGTTACAATTCGACCTCTATCAAATTATTTCTTGAATTTGATGAGAAAGACAACCTGAAAAATCTAGCATGTGTTAGCAAAGGTACACTACACCCATTTGATGCACAAGAAGTTCAGTTATCAAATGATCAATGAAGGTTGTGTTAAAGTTGATGCCCAATTCTATATTCTAGCATCCACCTAAACAATGAATGGGAATATGTCTTTGATGGCAAGGGCTAGATGCTCCCTAGCTTTACAAAATAAGAGGGCATACTAAAGGCCCTGAAGACATAGTAACACTTACCCTCAACATTTATGGTAGTACCACTGTGTGTAGAATTAAAGGAATTTATTATGCCAAATACTGAAGAGGATAATCTATGTAGATAATATTATCTTAATGAGTAGCTATCCATAAATTGTCTTTGAATCAAGGCATATGATTGGTGAATGAGAGGATCATCATCTTGTTGGATAGACACATCAATAGCTATATCTAAACTTCATAGTTCCCTTTGAATATCAAGAATGCAATCATCTGCAACCTGTTATTAATCTAAGGATTTTATAGCTTTGTCTTAAGGTGATCATCTCGCCTTAAGTCATGAGGCAATTGATCCATAGTGAGGAAAGATCTTTTGCATTCATGCATTTATAACAGTATTCTACATAAGATCTAGATATCGAAATCAGATTCCCCTTCAGATACTTCTTCAAGGCACCTTTTATTTCAAGGTGAAAGTTGCCTCAAAAGGGACTGTTCCACAGTGCCATGAACATTATTCATCTTAACTGTTCTTCAACATGGAATCTTCAGCCTGCATCACTTATCCAAATTGCTACAAAAAATTCGTTTATAACTGAAGGTCACTGTAGATTCTTTATAATAGATAATTCTTCAAAAGATAAGTTATTTGACTGTCTTGTTCACAACTTCGTTTGTGACCAAGACTGCAATATTGTCATAATTTTGTAGAAGATTCTACACCTTGTAAAAAGGTCATGAATGATGTTGAGTTGTATATGATGAGTTTTTATACTTAGATTAGTGCCACATGTAAGGTATCCAAAAAAAAACTTTACTACACAAGATAAATTTAGGTCTTTTGGGAGAACCAATTTCTTTTCTTGAGAGATCTAAGATCTAAGTTTATTGAGGTGATTTTAGTAGAATCTCAGTTCTTCTAATAAAAGAATCTGATCAAAAGCTTTTGTACTTTCACTTCTTGAAGGTACAACATGACAAAGGAAAAGGCAATGTCCTTCATGGCTCCTTTTCTTTGCTTAATGGGGAGGAAGGAATAGGATTGATGACAAATGAACGTGCTAAAAAAAAAACCTTGGTACAATGAGCCTATGCCACTATGAAATTATTGCTCTTGAAGATAATTATGCCCAGAGATCCAATAATTATGATAATATGTATTACCTGTGTCACTTTTCTTTTGTCAGGGTCAGACAATGCCATAAGATGAAATATATTTGATATCTTCATAATCCAGGTGACAAAAACATAGTTGTCATAACTTCACTAAAATCACACAAGTTTTTATGAATACATCTACTGCTGCCAGAGAGGATTCCCTTGTTTGATTTGGTTACAGATGCAGAGGGTTTCACAACTGTGCCAATGTTTAATTTTGGGCATCATCAGAGAATGTCCTACTCCTCTCCTTTACTTAGTTACATCATTCAATAATTAGTACCTCTATGTTGCTCTATGATATTTCTAATGGTAGTTGAGTTGGAGATGTATCTACCTTGTTCCATGAGACATGTTTCAATGAAGAAGAGCTCTATGATGAGCCAATAGAAGAGAAAGAGCAATAGAGTGCAAGATAGAGAGTTGTTCAAGGTGTAGAAAAACACTAACAAGAAAAAGGAGCAGAAGTTATTACGGTGTACATGATAGGATGACATGAGCATAGTGGGAGCAACAATGAGGTTTGTTGATGGCATGCAGTTTTGGCACAAGGTCATGCTTTTAAAATTTAGCTAGGTAATATGATACAAGATCATCTCCTGAAAAGGAATAGCTATATGTGAATCATGAAAAGAAAAAGCTTAAAAAGAATCCTTAAAAGGAAAATCTTTGTGAAAAATTGCTGAGGGATAAATGTGCAAAGGGATCACAACTGTAGCCTATATAATAGTGAAAAGAGAACCTGACCCCTTGACCAATAAAATCATAAAAGGAGTATTAAAGATGACATAAAATATATAAAACTAGTGTATAAATCGACTATTTTTTTATTATTATTTAATGGGTATAAAACTAGTGTATAAATCCCCTAACTATATGGATGCTACTCATATTTTCTCTAGCTACTTTAGCTGGAAACCAATTTAAGTGGACTCCTTTATGCTCTTGGAGTTTGCATATAATTTCTTAATATATCTTGATCTTGCAGGTGGAGGATAATGAAAGTTATCTACTAATGGGTTTAAGTGCCATTAAATTGACAAGAACCTATGCATTACATGCCGTTAAGGAATCTAACATTGATTCACACACAATAGCTACTACTTATGCCAACTTTCCTACCTATGGGATACCATTCTTCAGAGTTAACTCTTTCATTCCTTGAAACACACGTGAAATTGCATTTATGAAAAAAAATGCACAAACAACATAGATATTTACTGGCATGTAATACCTAAATTAGTTGCAAATGCAATCAAGATATATTCACATCCGAGACAATATATTTCACTCCCTGTAAAGTTTACTCATGAACATGTTGACCATTATCCTCAAACTTCTTTTTTAAAGCATATTGATTATATATATATATACCATATTTATAATCTTTTGAATATAAGTTTTACAGAAAACCCCAATACCCAGGGTAGTTAGCTCAACACATTTTTAGTGCCTAACATGGCACAAACATTGAGTAAGACCTACTTAGGCAAGGAAGCCAACTTAAAAACTTAACCTTGAGACCTCCTGCATGTTATTTGCAACTTTGCAACTTTGAACCAATTGATGTACATGACTGACCTATGATCTTACTAATATGTAATGATTTCCTATATTTTATTCTATAGTCAAAGGAGTTATCCTTTTTTAATGACACTTGTTAGGGAGGACACTCAAGTTACTAACAAGATTTAGCGACATCCATAATGTACTCTAATATGTAATTATGCATTTTTCATATATTTTCATCCTAACCTATTAATTTTGAAATCTTTTTAGATCACGTTGACAATTTCAATGGTATACAAGGGCCTTTCTATGTGGGTACAAGGTCCACTCTATGATTATGATCTTATTCTCAGTGAGACATATCTTGAACCAACATGCTTTATGATATGTTGTTGGGGATCCAAAAGAAGAGTAGGAATGAAACAAAGGGTATGATGGTGATAAACAAGAGAAAGTGACTCCTACCTCACCACCTCACTTGAAGATAATAGATAATACCCTTTGATATCGATTTCTTTGATCTCTTATAGCTAGCAGCAGCAATACATGTTTCTTTCGGTACTTAAAGTTGGGTTTGTAGCTATTCGATTAAGGAGTGCTTTAGCAAATAAAATGTGAAATACAAGGCCTCTTTTAGGATCACTTTTAACTAGCTAATAATATATGCTAGGGAATATTACTTGTAACACTCTAAGGATATGGAGACATTGAGTTTCTAAGTTAATGATCGTTAGAGACATTGATTTTCTAAGATAAGGATAATAGCTAGTATTAATCTCATAAGGATCTAATTCTAACATCTTTATCCTTACCATTCTTCCTATAAGACTATTTTCTATCTACAAGTCCTTTATTTATCACAAGGAGAAAATAATGATATATCTAATACTTCTACTTGACATGAAATAAGAATGGACACATTCCTTAACTTTCCTCAACCTCACAAAGTTCAGTTGAGCCCCTGCGTTCCTATGCATTTTGTTTATAAGACACATGGGAGGAGCAAGCTATCTATGAATGTCAACTAAGGCTCATGACTTCAATACATTTGAATCTCTCCATCACACCCTAGCAAGCTATTTATGAAATTTAACTAAGGCTCATGACTTTAATTCACTTGAATGTCTCCATGGCACCCTTGCATTATGACTTCACCATACATTATGCCACGACCACTTCCAGCAAGATTGGTTGTGAATCCATCAATCAAGGTGAATTTATTTTTGAAGTGAAAGGATTAAAACTATGAGGTTTTAATGACCTTGATTGAGTTGAGAGGTGAAATGGAGATAGTAAGGAAAGATAAGGATGAAGCAAAATCTTCAACATGTGAATGCTTTTGTGTGTCCTTGGTTGCTCTAATTCATATAGACATCCCACTTGCAAACCCTTCATACCCAACCATATACCTAATGAGAAGCAAATATAATTGGAAGGTTAGGGCATTAAATAATTAAAAGAATGGTAAGAAAAAAAAGCTTAGTAAATGAAAGGAAACCTCAATACCAATGCCTTCAGCTATGCAAGGAAAATACCTTTGGAAAATACAAGGAAAATACATCAAATTGCAAGGGAAATACCTCTGGAAAATAAAACCTTTGTTGTGTTCCTTGAAATGTCTAGCTCAACTTCCAATGCCTTTGAAAAATCACAATGAAAGCCCCAACATATAAAAACTAAACAAAAATTGGTGCCAAAATGATTTTTGACCTCTACACCAAAAACATTTCAGTGGTTTCAGCCTGCTTGTTTCCATTTTCAACTAGCCTGTTTCCATTTTTAGCCAACCTAGCCTGTTGCTTCCCATTGTTTCCTGCTCAACCGATGCCCCTGTCTCCCACTTTTCCTATGAATTAGGGTCTCTTACTATCTATCTCCTACCACCCACCAATAAAGGATTATGTGCTTTGTTTATTAAATTTACCATAAAATCTAATGCTAAGATATTTCTGAGTGCACGATTTATGACTAAGAGTCAACTCCCTGCAAGATGCAATGGGGAAGAGGGAACTGCATTGTGGCTAAAGAGCCCTTTCTTATCTTCATAAGGGGTATAACAGTTGGGCCTGATGCCCTGAATGCTCATAAGAGAAACCCTCATCTCGTGGCTCTCAAACACTAAGCGGTAATGAATCTGTATCATAACCCCTGATGGGCATGCTGAACAGGTGTAAAGAGGCTCTCCATCCAAATTCATGCCCTTCTTCCTTTCCCTCTCCACTCCTCATCATTGGTATTACTATTGGTGTTGTTTTCATCGTTTCCATCTGGAAAGAAAGCGGTAAGGGATTCCATCATTTGGTTATGCCATGATCAATAGTAAGAGTTGTAGAATGACCCCAAGGAGTACCTAGTCCAAATTTCCATGGTTTCAATCACAACCCCCCTTGCTCCTGCCCTTGCCCTTCACCGGGTGTATATGGGTGGTACCCAACCTTGGTTTTGGTCTCTCCATTTTCTCGAAAAACCCTCCATTACAATGGGATGAACAAAGCCCTCCTTCCATGCATAATTTCTGATACTCCTCTAGCACTAACACTGGAATCCTTTTCGGGTGGAGTTGTGGGCATAACTATTGTCCTCATTTACTGAAGTCATGTGCTGGAAATTCAACAGATTTTCCTCAGAATTTATGCTAACAGAGTGGAAGGTTCCATACAGAAATTGCCCAGGATTATGATCCTTCAATAACTTCAAATCCCTCATCATATTTATCATATTTCTATTGGGAAAAATCTCCATGGTTGCAAACACCATTGTGATAATTGACAGTGAAGACTAGCGCAATGGGCCACATATATACACAATACTCTGGTCTACTCTACATTGGATGTGTGAAGAAAATATAATGCAATACTCATTTTAACAGACCAGGAAAACTTACGGCATTAGATATGGGGTCAAGGATAGAAAGGGATTTACAATTTTGTTATTTTTATTTAATTCTCGAGAAGCAACAACACACAAATACAATGTAGGTGAAAAGTGGGGTCGAGGATATGAAGGGCTTTTCAATTCCACCATAGTAATTTCATCTTATCTCTTACGTAAATTCATCTTACCTCTTTTATAACATTCACCATTTCCATTACTATGAGCTTTTAATCAATACCTTTGGAGTAAACCATCCATGAAAAGTGGTAATTGCTTCCACAAGTGCTAGATCTAAACCTTCATACCAAAATTGTATTACTTCCTTCATCACAAACTAAATCCTTCTCACCAAGCCTTATTACCTCTTTCATTAGTTCAAAGTTCATTCACTCCACTATATCTAAACCTTCTCACCAAATCACTAGATCCACTATTAATCTAGATCACGTTCTCCTCAAACCCATATTACTTCTTTCATTCGTTCCAAGAGTTATTCATAAACCTTCTCATGAAATAATTAATTCCACTATTGGTCTAGATCACGATCTCCTCAAACCCATATTACCTCTTCCATTAGTTCCAAGAGTTATTCATAAACCTTCTTACCAAATAATTTGTTCCACTATTGGTCTAGATCATGTTCTCCTCAAATCCATATTACCTCTTTCATTAGTTCCAGGAGTTATTCATATTCTCCCAGATGTCATATTTCCAAGCCTATATTATCTCCATCATTAGTTCCACTAGTATTTTATCCACTCCCATAGATGCTACATTGCCTATATTATCTCCATCATTAGTTCCAATACAATTTTATCCACTCCCATAGACACTACATCTAGACCTTCTTATAAAATACATCTTAAGGTTTCCTTCATCACACACTATAACCATATGTCCTCACCAAAATCATCTTACCTCCCTCACTCTCTCCCACACACATTAGATGTAAACCTTCTTAACAAACTTGTTTTATGTTTTTCATTAGTTCCACCTATGGTCCTGTTGTGCTATACAAAAACCCTCCCCATTTCAAAATTTTTCATATAAAACTTTAATAAGAAATGGGTACGCTTTAGAATATAAATAAAATGAATAAAACATTTGAAAATAAATTTTTATAATAGGTCATATTAAATTTGCTTTTAGGATAGGTTGAATTGCAATTTGCAAATCTATCAAACCCATGAAAGTCCTCTTGATAAGGTCTGATCCGATTTGAATTATAATAAAACCTTATCATAAAGCTTTATCGAAGGAAAACAATTATAAAGGGAATATGTCGCATTGCACATCCTTTATATCAATAGTGGACTTAAAGTGTTCCATTGATATTCACCGATGGATAACTCTATCGGAAATCGCATATCGCTACTCATCAAGAAGTCATCCCAAGTGTTCCATAGAAAACCTTCGATGCGATAAGTTGATCGCAATCGCTCATCGCTAAAATCATAAGACACATCCCAAAATCTCCTTTGAAATCTTCCGATGCAATTTCATTATCGTGTAGTGCGCGTTCGAAAAAGGCAAAACATGAAGTATTATGAACATGTGCGATTTAAAGTTATAAGTCAACTATAAAGAAAATTTAAACGATTTATCAATTTTAAAGCATGATACCTCCCCATGCCAGCTCACCACTGATCGCAATTGCAACCATGCAAAGGAACCATTTAAGCATGCATTTGTAACTCCTGATCTATGATATGCGATTAGCGCTAATCACCGATCAAGAAGTCATGGTACCCATTCTAAAAAGGATCGTTATAAATTTGCAATGTGACATATCATCACGACATTACAGTTTCACATTGGAAGTTATGGGGAAATCATTAAGAAGCAGTTATGGTTGAATCCTTCAAGGATTTCATCCGTGGTGGCTTAATATATCATAGATTCGTAGCATCTATTATGCTTAATTGTTGTTAGTCCTATGCACTATGTATTAGCTTTGAACAATTTTTTCCACTGTTACGTCCTTCTATTTCATTTTGCAAAGAAAATCTGAAATCATCAGTCTAACAAAAATGTCTAAGAGAGCTTGGAAAGCAAAGGTTCCCGTCATAGCGAAAGATGAAACAGGAAAGTTGGTACTGATAGTTGATACTACCTGTTAAGGCCTTGGCAAGACTTCATGGGAGAGCATATATAATATACTCGAAGCCGAGGATCCAAGCAAAATTGAAGAAGAAGGAGGAATAGCTAATTCAATTGATAAATCATAAAATACTCTTTATGATTTAGCCAGCGTCTTCCTCCACAGAATAGCAACCCATGAGACAGTATGATCCAAAAGCAATGGCTTACAACTTTACCACTTAGGTGAAACTTGCCAAATTTGAACATGAGAAAGATGAATATGATGACTTGTTCACTTCGGCTGAGTTATTTTCACAAGTAAAACATCTAGCAAAGATAAAATTGGGAGTAGAGGGGATAGATAAGTTTATGCAGTTTAGAACACAGATGTTACAAACACTACCTCTAGATTTATTGGCCACTACCCTTATGGTGCAGCAAGAAGGCCATTGTGAAGAACAAACTACTGAGAAGAGTCCTGAAAAGAAGAAGAGTCTCGAAAAGGAGCAGACAAATGAAAAGACCAGTGAGGTCCTAGATACTGATGTGCATATTGATTCCAGCTTAATCAAGGAATGGGAGCAGTTTGATCAAATGATCAAGAACCAAAATGACTCCCAAAACATCATTATACCAAAATCGCCTGCAACACAGGAGCCTACTATTACTAATATTCCAATTGAAGGGGTGGTTGGCACAGTTAACACTGAACACGATACTGATATAATTCCAGAGAATCCTTGAGAAGAGATTTTATTATAGGTAGAGGAAATACCACCCCTGGATGTAGTTTACAGTCCAAAGCATAGGGTTGCGGTCAAAAGACAGAGGAAAAGGAGGAAAGTTGACCAAGGAACATTCACATCTCATCAAGCTAAACTTATGAATGTGGTATGAAATGACTCAGAAGTTAATCCTTCTAAGGATTTAACTAAGTTATCTCAATATGTAGGTGCCTATACAACCATTACAATGGACAAGGCTTCCGAAGTTAGCCAACTGATCAAGGAAAAGGATCTAAGGATCACCGAACTTAAAGAACAAATGACAGTGGAACAACAAAGGATTAGTCAGCTTGAGCAACAACTAGCGGAAAAAAAACAGTATAATGAGCAACTAAAAGAATAGTTAAATATAGAGAAACAAAACATTGATCAGCAGGCTGTCGAGAAACAATAAAAGTTGTCTCAAGAACCTAGCAAGATTTAAGCAACAATTTAGCAGGAAAAGAAGGCTAAAGAAGAAAAAATTGCACAGCTGCAATTACAGGTAGAGAAATTCAAGGGTTACCTAAAAGTTGGTGAATTCAAGAAAGAATCCCTAGAAGTGACCAAAGCCTTATCTCGGCAACTAAATATCCTTTGCCATAAAATATCATTAGTTGACCCATTGTGCACTATCACTGCATCACTCATTGAATAGGCAGTTGACACCAGGCTAGAATTTGAAAATGCAGATGATAAGCTCACAAAATTTCTCTCTTGGCAAAGTTCAAAAGAAGGCATGGCTGCTAATCTACAGAAAATCCAAGAATCGCACAAATAAATCTCGTTTTTGGAGTGGGAATCACACTTAATAAAGGCCGAAAGAGCTTCTTCCAGAGCCAGAGCTACAATGAACAGTGTGATTGAGTTGGTAAATGACAGCTTATATCTAGCTAACGTGATCTCCAATTGCTCTCTAGGAAAGCTCCTAAAAGAAAAAGCACTAGAAGATCAATGGAGATAGGATCTGAGCAGCAAAGAAGAACAAATTGACAAAGTGCAAAACTTGACTTGGGATGCATTTTGGTTTTTTCTAGTAAAGCCGCGCAGTCAGCAGATGGCCACCAAATGCCTTTCCAACATTGTCAACCTCATGGTTCCTAAACTTTCAGATGCTATGTACACAACTCAACTACATTCTAGGCTGAGACATCCTCTGAAAATTCAGTAAATTCTCTCAATTTGTCAACTGCGAGTGCAAGAGGAGAAGTAGATACAATGAATCAGTTAAAAGGCTATCGCACTGATATTTTCATAAATTAAATCCCATATTTTCATGTTTACAATTTCAACAGCTCAAAGCGATTTTTATTGATAGTTAGTTCTTATTTTATTATTTAAACCTTTTCATGTATTTGAAGAAAAGGTCCTCAATTTGCATAAAAAGTTGATTTGAGAAGTTGCAGTTTTGTACTTTTGAATATATTTTCATCAGTAGTGGATCAAGGTTCTACATTTTTTTGAAGAAACGTTTTCAAGACATGCACTTTTGTATCTCCTGGAAGTCTGCTCAAATAATAAAGTGGAATTAGAGTGTTATTTGCAGTGGCAAGACTCAAATGCACGCAATATTTTTATCACTGTTCTTTTGTCTAGTTTCCTTATGTGATGAAGAATTCCTTTTAAAAGTTGTTATTTTTTATGTATGTATGCTCTTCCAATAATTATTTATCATGTCATTTTTGAAGATTTAGAATTGTTATACTTTAAAGATACATGTCAGTGATATACATTGTTATGAATGAGATATGTTTTATTAATAATTACTTTGTTTAATTTCTTAAACAAAGTAATCATTATCTATGAATGCATCTTTCTATCGATCAGTAATTCATCTATATGATCATTTGTCTATTAGAAATAATCAGAAATTGAATTTTTAGTATATTACTCGGGTTAGATAAGTATATTTGTATATTTTGAGTTATAGGTTAAAGCACTTATCATCTTTATTATAGATTATAAAAAAATCATCCATCAAAACATTCATTATATGGGAAACTGGTCCCACAATATCTAGTTGGAGCCACCACACCAAATGGAAAAGGAGTTGTACTAAGGTCTGGACCAGGTGGTTATCCCCAATATTGGTCCTGAGATTTTAGAGGCATCAACAGGTCCACGAATACCACATGCAAAAGCACCAAAATATTCTCATTGGACATGTTTTACCTCCTTCAGTTACACTAGTGGTTTTATTATGTTTCTTAGTGATAAAGAGTGAATAACAAGGAATATAACCAAGACCATGATAAAAATTCATTTTACTTCATTAAATCCAAAACCATCAAGGTAAGTTAACAGGGTATGCTAATCATTTTATGGAAAGAAAAACTCTTGTTCATTTTCCTCTTGAAGGGAAACCTCCCAATGAACTAATGCTCAAATACAGTCACTATACGTAACAAATCCAATAAGGAGGACTCAAATATTATTCATTTATAAAACCTAAATTTTAACCACTATTGGTGCCTATGTTAATGAATAGGCCATATTATATTTATCATATGAAAACTACCTAGTATGAATTATTTAATAATAGCTGACTTAACAGAATTTGTATACATTACATTAAATGACCATCATACTTATAATATTATTAACCATTAAGGACCCCATTACATCACTAGGGGGGATCTCACCATTTCATCCCCTTTGAAACACACTTCTCTCAAATTTTATATCTATGATGTGCCTCCATAAGCCAACTTCCTATGTATGGGCATTGTCCCCAACCCTAAGAGTGAAGTAGTCCAAGTGTGTCCATAAAGGGATCATCCATAAACCAAGGCCCCATGTACAAGTACTACACTCCACACTAAGAATGAAGTCATCAAAGCAATGCGTCCAAAAATCCAACTATCAAGTATAAATGTTTCATTCAATGTTGACAATGAAGTCATCCAAGAAAGGATTACATAAACTTATATCCTAGGTACAAGTGTGCATGTTGGGTCTCAACTAATCACACATGAAATTGATTAATAGACATGAGGATTTTGTTAAATATTATCACCATGCTCATATGGATGCAAACATCTTTCCACCAAGATATTATGTCATCCATAACCAAAACATCATCCACATGGACACACAAGGTTAGTTATTGATATGGAGTTATGTACTCTATGGTATGTACAAGTATTATTACACCAGAATGTCACGACTAATCATCAACGAACTTATTTTACCAAGGTCCCTTATGATTGTGGTAAAAACTTAGCGGGAAGAATTAAAGTGGAACTTCAAAGTTTAATTTTGTGTTACTTTGACTAGGTTAGGTAGGAGGTGCCATCTGAGATCCTGACAACAATATCAACAGATTTTACCGAACAACTATCTCTTTCAATAGGTTTCTCAATTGAGGCCCTAAGTTTCATCGAGACGTGCCCACATTTCTTAGAAGAACATAATATGCCATCCTTAAAATCCTCCACCTCCTTAAGTTAAAAAATAATATTAGGGGAAGGAAAAATTATTTTGAATCCTAACACACCAATATGATTTTTGCTACTTGTTTTATCAAGAAATATAATTGATGAGCACTAGTATTGAAGCAAGGATGTTGAAACTCTTGGGCTACGACCCTTAATTATCAACTCAGGGTTCGTACAAACTTGGAGGTGACAATGTTGTGTGCACAAGTAAAAGTGATGGTTCTGCTTATTGTCACTATTTAGCTGGTGAGAGACCACAGTGGTTCCACGCTAGACTTCTATAGAGTTAGAAGAAGCTTGGTTATTTGATGGAAGAAGGGAAAATCTACTCTAAGAGAGTTACTCTACTACGGTAATGGAAAAGAACCAACATGTAATGCTAAACCACACCACACCCTAATTAACCATTTAAGAAGCTATGATAAGTAGAATTGCTAAATCAACACTAAACAAATGCTACTATCTATGTTGCAGAAGTAAAAAGCATCAAACAATACTAATGTGCAAGAAAATTAGAAGCTAACCTAAATCTATTTTCACTTTTTTGGTTTTTTTTTTTTGTAAAATCAAGTATGCAAACTAATTGTTCTTGTGGATGTGATAGGTGGATGGAAGGTGTTTTAGAAGGTTTATGAAGTGGTTGGATGGGTCCTAGGAGGATTTTTGTGACTTCCTAGAGGTTTCCCATCGATTCGGCCTCAAAATAGGCTGTTTTAGGAAAACCTACAAGATGTACTAGAAACCTACACGATGATCTTGTAGGAATTACAAGAAACCTATAGGATACAACTGAGAGCTAATTGTGAGGTGTTGGAGGTGTTGGGAAGCTTGGAAGAGGTGTGTGTTGGGTGGAATGGAGTGTTAGAAGGTGTAGGCACACTCAGGAGTCAATATCCAAGATAAGGGCTGTCTAGATTCGCTCAATGTATCTAGGGGAATTTCAATGAAAGATGATGAAAAACTAGTGAGGGTGATGGGGAAACAAGGGATGGCTAAGGTGGATGAAGTGGAAGGTGGCTATTGGTGATGAATTCTTGGTCTCCTTCTAAAGTACCTACTATGCTTAAAACATGTGTGTCTTCCAAGAACTATGCAACAAGATACATTTTCATAAACTAGAAAAGCATGAATCAATTGCCTATATTATGCATGATGAAAGTTGTTGAAGGTAATTAAAGCATGATTGATATCTTATTGCAAAAATGGAGATGGAAAAATACGACAATGAAATCTGCCTCGCAACATGAACCAAATAATGAATCAAAGACAGCAAACTCCAAAGCTCATACAAGAACTAGAAATCTATGCTTTTGGGGTTGCTGAAGGGTCCCTTCCTCAAGTCCTAGTCCCAGAGGGAGGAAGTGAGGCTGAGACACCTACTGACAACCTTGTGGTGATCTTTTTTCTTCTTGCTAACCTGCTACTTGGAAGAAAGCACAAATGGAAGCAAACTATCACACAACCAATCTAATCTACACTATTGTAATGGAAATGCATCTACTGACCAAATGAACAATTAAGCTATGAATCTACACTAGAATAAATGTAAAATAAAGAGGAGCCTTGGCTGCTAGGGTTGGGACCTAACCCAAGAGCTTTAGTCCTCTGAGTTAATTCAATGCTGGCTCAAAACAAAACTCATTCTGATTACCAAAACAACAGATTACATCCAAAAAATTGTCACAAGTCTTCCAACTCAAAAATAGAGTAGATTTTTAAAATAAAAATCCAAATCACATTGAGGCTGTAGGCCTCTCTACTTATACATCTAAATTATCCAATGACTTCCTTAAAATTAGGGAGATTCAGCTCCCAAAGTCAAGATAAACTGGTGCTTTATCTTTCACTTGCTCGACTGCCTTCTAGTCCTCATGATTTCGCTATTTGCACTCTGAGCTAATGGAGGAATATTCAAATGGAGGGGTGAGAAAATGAGGATGATTTACCTCCTATAATCCCTCTCCCTTGTCCCATTCAATTTTTGACATTCTATTTTCAAAAATTCCTTGCTTTTTTCCTTTCATCCTGCATTAAATGCACATTAGACCACAAAGAAAAATATCCAACTCTGACTCATCTCATAAACAAAATATAATCAAAAGTATGCAATAAGTTATGAGAATAGTTGGTTTGACTAAACTAGGAGGTGAATTAAGGCCAATATAATTACCCAATGATGAGGCTCATCATCAGCGCCCTACTGAAAGTGTTGCTCATCCTCTGAGCAACTTAGTCATTATCTATATCCTTCATGGCTCTGGTAGCCTCTCTGACATCCCATGCCTCTGTTGTGCTCTCCTCTTCTTGTTCATAGAAGCCTGCTTTCTTTTCTACCTCTTCCCACTGCCCTTTTCTTCTTTTTCTTTTCTCCCTTCTAGCTTCCCCAAGAGTAGTTGTGGGCTGATTTTTAGGCCTATCTAATTGACCTTCAACCTTTGCATATATTTCTTATACATAGATGTCCTATTGAGTGCCTCTCTCAACCTTTGAGGGGAGTTATATTCTCTTATCTTTAAGTTATATGGCAGTGTGTTCAATCTCCTTAGGAAAGCATGTATACTATCATCTCCTAACAGCCTAAACATTTCCTCAAAATGTGAAATTTCTTACTCTTGGGCAGCAAGATATCTAGGTGCCAACTGAGGATCATTTGCAATCAAATTATGGTTACTGATGAGGGCCATGGGATTTGATTGTTCAGCTCTGATCAAAAGAGGTTCAATTTTCTCTCTTGCTTATATCCTTCTCATCTCTGCAGCTCTTGATTCCTCATGGTTCATCCTTGATGCCAAAGCCATTAATTGTAGACCTCCTAGCTGGGCATTGGGATCCCAAACATTCATTTCTATGATGGCCATGTTGTGAAAATAAAATTCAGCCATTTTGGCCCTATCCTCTAGTGTACTTTGATCACAAAGATCAATAAGCTGCCTGTAGTCCTGAAATGGTATGGTTCTCCTCTGTGCTAGTGTCTTAATTTGAAACTGTAGCCATTGTTCTTTGAGGTAGATAACTTAGGATTTGGCTAGCATCATACACTGGATTTCCTCAAAGGAGAGGCTAGCCATACATGCTAGTTGGTTCTCTCTTTCCTAGAGCTATCCCCTCAGCCATGCATTTTCTGTCTCTAGTTGATTTCTCATTATAGCTTCTCTATCCCTTAAGCCACTTAGCTCTCTGTCCATTTCCTTGAGGTTTTCCTCCATGTGCCCAATGTCTTCCACCCTCTTTGATTTGCCAATCTGCATCCATCAATGAGTTCTGGCCCTCTCCTTCTCAAGCTCAAAGAATAGTGGGATGGCAAATTTTTGAGGTATGACCCTCCATCCTTCAATAAACCGGTAATAGGAGTCCATGTTAGCTTGGGGCCTAGGTTCCTTTGTCTATGGGTCCTCCTCTTTAGCTTCTTGTTCCTCTCGTACCTTTCTTTCCAATTTCTATGCCTCCTTTAGATTCAGCAGAGTATCCTGTAGGGCTATTTTTGCCTCCTATAGATTTTGTTGTGGATCCTATAGGATTGCCTTACACTTTGAGGAAGTTGATCTAGTAGTAGGACTCCTTACATAGGTTATAGGGGACTTAATGGAAGGCATTTTGTCTTTTTGTGTAGGGGAATCTTCAATCCCAATAGGAATTTTGGTTGCTGTTTGTGGATTTGCCTGTCTTATTCGTGCGCTCTTTCTTGTCCTGAAATATAGTGGGGTCTGCCTCTACCTTTTTCCTTTTTGCTTGATTGGGGTCTTGGGATAAGTGAGGGTAGCTACTGCCTCTCTCTCAGTGGCCTCAAGAGACACCCTAGGTGTCTCCTCCTTGTGTTCTATCCCTTTTGTTCTATTGCCTTCTTCCTCTTTGGATTTCATGTCCTCTTCTTCTTGTAGATCTTGATCATCTCTACCAATTTCCTCCTCTGTTTCTTCATCATCCTCCTTCTCTTCTCCCTCTTCTTCTTCATCTTCATCATGTTCCTCTGTGTCAGCTCCTCCTTCATCCATCTCATCCTTATCTTGCTCTATATCTTCCTCTTCCTATTTTACTTCCTCTTCACTAATAGTAAGAAAAACATCATAAGTTAGAGCTTTGATGTCATCCTCTGTTGGCATGTCTCTTAAAACTGACCATGTTATAGGGGTTATGAGGTTTTGGAGGGAATCTTCAATGAGGATCCTAACCAACCCATGGTGTGCTAATTATTTGGATTCCCCCTCCTTCACTTTGATGCTTGAGTCTTTGAGTGATTGAAGTAAGAGATATGGTATGCTGAGCCTCTGGTGAGGGGGTGTTTCTACTTAAAATCTTAATTCTTCAAGGATCCTAAAATGATAGCCATAGACACCACTATATCTAACCTCACATGAGATGTATTTGATTAGTTGGTAGCATACCTCACTCCATGGGTATGGCAAACTTTCCCTCCTTACTCCATTTGTGTCCTCAGTGTTTTCTTCACCTTCGAAAAAAGAATTTTCTTTTTTCCACCTGGTTGTTTCCTTTGTTTTCTTTTCTCCATGGGATTCCTATGGGAAGTGTGGTGGCCCTACTGATGAACTCTAGGGTGAGATCTATAGTGAGCCCTTTATTACAACAATGGAATGGATTCCGTTGTCTGGAGTGAGGGAGAGAGAAAATTCTTGAGCCACCTCATCAACATACCCTCTAATTTTTTCAAAAAACCCCATCCAGTTATATCTTGTGAAGATTTCAAGAACTTGGGGGTGTTGTTGGATCATCACTGTGCTTGTAAGCTCTCTCCTATTAAACCCTCCTGTCATCTTGCTGGTGAGGTTTCAGGAAAAAATGAGAAGGCTGAAAAAAAATTTCAAATGTAGGAGAAAAACAGAGTTGACCATGTATTTAATTCCTATCACATGGTTGCTAAATTCACTCAAATTTAGAGTATCACTGGTTCATTTATTTGCAAAGGGGACTGTAATTTTAGAGTCTACCTCCTTAAACTGGTTGCATTGGCCAATTCCCATGATATCTCTTTTGAACTCTTCTCTGTCAATCCTGTAGACAATCTCTGTGTATCCTGTAGACTGTATCCTGTAGGAATTCCGGTGCATGCTCCTGTAGGAATTCCTATGCAGTGAACAATGGATCTTTGCTTCTGGTGGGTGGCCTGGGTTATGAGAGTGACTTGAGTGAGGAAGTTTCAAGGAGGTGAAATTCATGAATGCATGGGAATGATGTTTTATTTCCTCTTATGGTGATTCGGGGTGAGGTGGTGTGCTGGTAGCAAGGGTACGTTGCCATTTTTGGACTGTTGGTCCCCACTGCCACCTCATCATTTCCCACTCCTCATAATCAGCTCCCACCTCATAGATCTGTAGTTTAACAAAAATTTTTCCTACTCCTTTGTCCTTGAGTTGACTGCAGCCATGTGTGAGAGGACACCCAGTTGTGCATGTGCTGACTGAATGAAGGTGGCCAAGTTAACTAGCCAACTTTTCACTTATAAACCAACTATCTCGTAACCTTTACAATTTTTTACTACATGATGCATATGAGAGAGTGAGTGGGATACTTACCTATGGTTTCAATGCTATGCTACAGTTGTCAAAGACCAGAGGTGTTGCTGTGCATTTTTGTTGCATTCCATTCTTCTTCCTCCTCTCTTTGTCTACTAGTGTTTTCTCTGTTTTTGTAGGTATCTATGGTTGAAGATCTAATGCTACTACTTTGGAGCTCCTGGATCATGCTGTTGAAGACTTGTTGCTGGTGTGATTCGCATTCTATGGGATAGGCTGCTACAGTATTTCCTAAAGGATGTCCTGTAGCTGCTTCTCCCTCAGAATTGTTTAATCATTTTGCTTTCTGGGGCTTTGAGGATGGTGGCATGGATGGAAAGAAGGAGTGGGAGTGTCGAGAGAAAAGGAAACTTAGGTGATGTTCTTTACTACTCTTTGTTTTCCCTTTTTTTTTCTTTGAAGACTAAAGAAAAAACTATTGAAACTGATCCTTTTTTCTTGAATGGTGACTGCAAGGATGATGATGGTGGATGAGGTGAGGTGCTAGATCATGAATAGGGTGAATTTTAGGGACCTAACAAGTCCATCATGTGCTTTTGGATTGCTTCTTGTAGGATTTCTGGGTCACTGTAATTCGTATAGAATCATCCTGTAGGTTTTCAGGGGATCCTGTAGAAAACACAGTCTTTGCATAAATTGAAGCAATGGAGTGGGAAAATGACAAAACTGATGGAGGGATGCATGGTAAGGAGTGAAAAAACTTGAATATGTGATAGGCAGGGGTCTCCTTACAATCCTCTTTTGCTCCTTAACTGTCCTTCTCTCCCACCTGCAAATGGAAATTTTATGATAATATATATATTGAAAAACAACTAGGCTACCTCAGAGAGGTTTTCTCCCAGGGATCTTCTTATTCTCTTTTTCTTTTTGTTGTTTTTTTTTCTCCATTTTTTTTTGTCATCACTGGGCCGTATCAAGAGGTTTCCCACCCAAATATGGGACTCAGGTGCCACATGGAGGTTCTCACCTGATTCGTTATTTTTTTTTTTTTTTTCCTCAGTGATTTAATGAGGTAGGATCTGGAAATTGCTCTACTATAATCACTATTTTATTGATATCATCAACAAACTCTTGTTTTGATAAAGGTCTCTTGTACATTTTCAATTGGTGTCCATTAATAAGAAAAAGAATGGCTTCTTCATCTATGCTTCTGATTTTCACTCAACAGTTATCATTGCATCTTTCCACAACATAAGGTTTGAGCCATCTTATCCTTAACTTTCCCTTGAAGTCTTTATGTCTAGAATCATATAACAATGCCCAATTGCCTTCCTAAAATTGCTTCTCCTTGATATTTTATCATGCCAGATCTTCCTCTGAAGTTGAACTACCTGTTTATGTAGGAGGGCTTGCATTCTGAATTCATCCTAACCATTCAATTGGAACAATCTCTCTTTCTGTGCACTACTGAGATCCAAATATAGTTAGGTTTCCATACTTAAGGTGTTATATTCAAATTCAATGGACAACAAGGCCTTTTTCCCACAGACTAGCTCATAGGGTGTGAATCTAGTGGTGGTCTTCCATGTGGTATTATAGGCCCAGGTGGCCTCAACTAGCCTTTCTACCCAATCCTTCCTGCTGCTACTCACCAACTTGGTTAAGATGCCCTCCAATGATCTGTTGGTCACCTCCACTTTCCCATTAGCTTGTTGATGATAGGGAGTGGAGGTCCTATGCTTGATCTTGTGATGGTGAGCAAGTCTTTGATCATGTTGGAGGTGAACTCGCTGCCTTGGTCTATGACAAACTCTCTAGGGTACCCACATTTGTAGAATACATTCTCCCTTAGGAACTCAGCTACCTTCTCTTCTGTTGCTGCCTTAATTGCCTTAGTTTTAGCCCACATAGTTAAATAATCAGTGCACACAATAATGTATTGTTTTTGCTTTGAGGGAGGGTCAATAGGCCCAATGAAGTCCATACCCCACTTGTCAAATGGCTCAAAAGTCACTTGAGGCTACATACGCATTTCATCTCTTGGAGTAGGCCTTCCCATCCTCTTGCACCAATCACACTGGCTAGTGGTTTTTTTCACATCCTGATGAAGAGTGGGCCAATAATAGCCTGCTTGTAACATTTTGAATGTTGTCCTCTTTGCTGCAAAGTAACCTCCACAAGGCCCATCATGATAGGTCAGAAGGATGTTAAAGACTTCCACTTCCCTGACACACCCTCTCAAGACTTGATCTCTGCCAAGCTTGAAAACATTTCCCCTAATCCAATTGAAGGGGGCACTTTTCCTGACTATCTTGCTCTTTTCTTTAGAGGACAAGTTTGGTGGGAACTGAGCTGATAACAAATAGTTTGCTATATCAACAAACCATGGAGAGAGAACTGAAATAGAAAATAAGTGTTGATCTGGTAACTGGTCATCCACCATTACTTCTTCACCTGCAAGAAAATTTAACCTAGATAAAAAGGCTGCAACAACAATTTCCTTACTAGGCTTATCAACAATGGTTATATCAAACTGCTGTAATAAAAGTAACCATATTATAATTCGAGCATTCACATCTGGTTTGTTCATTAAATATTTTATTGCAGCATGCTCAATATTCACAAATGTTTGATAGCTTGCAATGTAATGTCTGAATTTTTTTAATGAATCCACAACATCCAAGAGTTCCTTTTCGGTCACTGTATAACTTAGTTGAGCCTTTGATAAGTTCTTACTCTTAAAATAGATAGCATAAGGCAATCTTTCATCTATCTGGCCTAGGGATGCTCCTATGGATTTGTGTGAGACACCATGATGAATATGAAAGGGGAGGGCCCAGTTTTGGCCTCAGAGAATTGATGCAGTGGTTAACTTATCCTTTAGGGTGTTTAAGGCCTCTTGACAACTTTTTGACCATATAAACTCAGAATATTTGGCCAAAAAAATAAATAAAGGAGAGGCTAACTTGTTGAAGACCTTTATGAACCTTTAGTAGTATCTAGCTAACTGATCCGGATTTAAATAGGAACGCAATAGATTATAGAGATAACCATATACAGAAAGATGCAGCGGAAACAATGCTTCATTTCATTAATGGAAAATACCGAAATATGCTTACAACCAGAAATGGAAATAGACCAGCTAGGGCGATGGTAGCTTATCTCTGAGAAGAGATGTGGTCGCTACATGCCTTTGAACTGTTTCGAACTGTGTTACAATGAGGCTCGAAGGCCTATTTATTGTTGAGAAACAATGAAAAACCCTTCACATTCCAAAACCTAACCCTAGAAGATGAAACGCCAAATTGTGGGCCTCGTTTTGGGTAAATTGGTACAT
>APFE031532317.1:62419-215363 GCA_000404065.3 Pinus taeda
AAACTGAAAAATTGAAAGAGACAGTTGTGGGGGTCCAAATGGGATAGGTGGGTGGCCACCAACATCCACCTGGATCACTAACCCTAGGAAACTTCTGACATCTCTCTACTTTTGAGGAGCTGGGAATCTTTGGATGATGGCTATTTTGTTTGGGTCCACTTGCAGTCCTTGTTGAGATATTGAATGACCTAGTATGGTCCCTACGGTCATTAAAAATTCACATTTTTTTAGGACTGAGAGACAGGTTCATTTCAATGCACTTATGGAGTACTTTTCCTAGGTTATATAGGGCTTCTTGAAAATCACAGCCATATGGTGTAAAATCATCCATATAAATCTCCACCACATCATGGACTAATTCGGTGAAATACTCAAGACTGCTCTCTAGAAAGTGGCAGGACCATTGCATAGGCCAAAAGGGAGGACCCTATAGGAAAAAGTAGCCTAAGGATAGGTGAATGTGGTCTTATCTTGGTCTTCTGGGAAGATCTAGATTTGGTTGTACCCACTAAATCCATCTAGGAAAGAAAAAAACATTTTCCCTATCAGGCCATCAAGAACTTGATCAATGAAGGGTAGAGGAAAATGATCCTTCTTTGTGGCTTTGTTCAACTCCCTATAATCAACACAAATCCTCCACTTACCATCTTTCTTGGGAACTAACACCAAAGGGGAGACCCACTCACTGTCAATTCTGCATCTAGCAGTTTTTGCAGTTATTCTTTGACTATATCTTTAAGAGCTGGATTCATCCTCCTTTGTGGTTACCAGACTAGCTTGCAACCTTCTTTGATGTATATGTGTTTATTACACACTAAGGGGTATACTCCCTTCATTTCCTAGTAACTCCAAGCAAAAGCTTCGATATTTTCCTTTAACATGTTGGGTAGATTCTCCTCTTCAAGAGCAGAAAGAGATGGATTGATTTTCAAGGTTCTCTTTGGGCTGAATTGTATAGTTTTGACACAGAGTGGGTTGGAATCAACCAGGCATAAGTCAATTGGATGATTGTTCTAGGTTTCCTTTACTGCTTCTTCTAAAGGTAATGAATCAGGAGTTGGACTTTGGAGTAGGTGATCAATTAAGTCATCCTCATCTTGTTGTCCTCCTCCCATGGTTTCTTCCAAAGCATAAAGTTGGGTAGAGTAAACTTCATCTTCCTCCTCCTCCTCCACCCATAAAGGTAAATCATGCTCTAGAGAAGGTTGACCCGGAGGGTATAGGACTAACTGCTTAGACATATGCCCATTCTTGATGGTCATATTTCCAGCTCTGCAGCTAATGTATGCATTGAATATGGCCAACCATGACGTCCCAAGGATGAGAGGATAACCTTTAAGGTTAGCCTTAGGCTGGAGAACTAGGAAATTCGCAGGGTACTCCCAAGAGTCAATGGATACCATCACATCCTCCACAATTCCCTCAAGGGTCACTGTGGAACGGTCTGCAAGTTGAAGGATTGTTGTGGTCTTCCTCAATGACCCTTGGAGGTTGAGTTTGAGCATGGTGTCCTTGGTCATCACATTAATGGCAGTCCCAAGATTAATCAGAGTGTGTAGGACAATCGTGCCATTGATGTGCACGTCTACTACAGGGCTTCCAAGGTCCAAATATTTTAGACATATTACCTGCCCCAACATTAAGTCGGACAGCTGCCCAATGACATTAACGGTAGGGGCATCCTTTTTTTGCCTCCATGGATGCATTAAGCATTTCTCCTTAATCAACTTATTGTAAATGGGAACATATTTTATTGCCCGGAGAAGGGTGATCTTTACACATATATTTTTCAATTCTCCGAGAATTTTAGTCTCTTCTGGGGTAGGCTAGCGTGGTTGGGCTAATCTCTCAAGAAAGGGTGGATTTACTTTTTGGTTGGTTTCCTTTCTTTCTTCCTCAACCTCCCTAGGTGGAGGTGGAGGTTGGTTATCTGAGAGAACTCTCCCAGATATTAGGTTAATCTCCTAGATTTCCACAACATAAGTTGGATATGTTGTCTCTCCACTGTATACTTGTTGAGCCTGCCTACTGTTCGGGTTCGAATTTGGCTGGGAAGGCATCTGGGGTTGCTTGGGTGGAGCATAGTGTAGGAGCTATGATTGGATAGGTGGTGGAGGCAATAGAGCTGGAGCATTGTTGTATTGGGGCCTCCACCCCTAGAGTGGTGTATTCCACTGAGGTTGTGGAGAAGCATAAGGTTGAAATGACTCGCTCGCTGGCTAGGAACAATACTAAGATGCATAGGACCAAGGAGGGGGTGTAGACTAGGAAGGATGAGTAGGGGGTCCCTAAGAAGGTATAAGTGTGGTTTGGTTGGGGTTCTAATATGATGGGATGACCCTTGCATGCCCTGCTAGTATGGTCTAGGCCTAGGAGGTCTCCTTTGGTTAATGTAGCAAAGCTGCTTAGTGACCCCTTCATCTCTTTGATATACAGCTTTGAGTCCGGGTAAAGAAGGGCACTTATCTGTGGAGTGGTTTTCTTCACAGACCAAGCAAATTTCAATACAGTTCAATGGACATTCATTCCTAAGATGCCTCATGGTGCATCTAGGACAAAATATGGCCAAGGCTCTCTATGGTTCCCCCTGATTCCTTTTAGTGTTCATGGTGTCCATTTTCAAGGCAAGGGTTTGCAACATCTCACTTTTGAAATCTTCCAGCATGTTTCCAATTTCACCCTTGATGGATGAGTTGGAATATGATGTACTAGCCATAGGTTGACTACCCTTACCCTTTCTCTTGGCCGCCCTATAATGGTTTCTAAAGACAGCCTTGATATCCTCGTAGGGTAATTGGTAGATGTCTCCTCTTTCTAAAAAATGTAAGGTATCCAAAAGATCTTCTCTTACTCCTCGAAGCAGGACCAGCTTCAATGATTTAGGGTCAAGTGTGCATCTGGCCCTTTGTAACTAAGCTGAAATCTTTCTTCATAGTCTTCTAAGGATTCATCATGGCCTATGCTCATCCTAAAAAATTCTTCTTTAGTATCCTTTGACCGACAGTAGTCCCGATATCTATTGTTAAAGTCCTATTGCATCTGAGCCCAAGATTTGATGCTATCTCCAGGTAAACCCATGAACCAACACAATGCTGCATCCTTGAGGGCAGATGGAAATAGTTTTTACTTTTTCTCATCATCTGTATAGTCATAGGTTCGACATATAATACTAAACTCAAACAGGAAAGTCTCGGGGTCCTCTATGGTCAGGCCATGGAAATGAGGTAGGGTAGAGGGGCTTATATTTTTCTCCTTAGTGTCCCCATTGGTTTCCCTGATGGGGAAAACACCCTCAACTCTCTCTCTCTCTATTCCATCTATCATTTCAGTTTTCAGCCATTAGTTCAGTATGAATGGGTTCCTCATCTTATTCTTCCCCTATAGGTTCTTCAAATATCTTAGGTTGCTCACCTAAGGCTTCCTCCAGTTCACAGCCACCGAAGAAGAGAGAAGGTTGGCTATTGGATGCAGTGAGGGTATTTGGAAAAATTCCCTAAGTTGTCCCTATTCCGACGAGGCATGAAAGGAAATATTTTTGGGTTGGTTTTGTATTCCTATTTAAAAAATTGGAAAGTACTTGTAGAATTGAAATTGCTAGGGAGGGGTCCTAGGAGGATTTTTTTGACTTCCTAGAGGTTTCCCATCAATTTGGCCTCAAACCAAGCTGTTTCAGGAAAACCTACAAGATGTACTAGAAACCTATAGGATGATCCTGTAGGAATTACAAGAAAACTATAGGATATAGCCGAGAGCTAATTGTGAGGTGTTGGAGGTGTTGGGAAGCTTGGGAAAGGTCTGGGATGGGTGGAATGGAGTGTTAGAAGGTCTAGGAGAAGTCAGGAGTCAATATCCAAGATAAGAGATGGATAGATTCATTCAATGTATCTAGGGGAGTTTCAATGAAAAATGATGAAAAACTAGTGAGGGTGATGGTGAAACAAGGGATGGCTAAGGTGGATGAAGTGGAAGGTGGCTGCTGGTGATGAAGTCTTGGTCTCCTCTTGAAGTACCTGCTCTACTTAAAACATGTGTGTCTTCCAAGAACTATGCAACAAGATGCATTTTCATAAACTAGAAAGCATGAATCAATTGCCTATATTATGCATGAACAAAGTTGTTAAAGGGAATGAAATCATGAGTGATATCTTATTGTAGAAATGGATATGGAAAAAGATGACAATGAATTCTTCCTTGCAACATGAACCAAATATTGAATCAAAGAAAACAAACTCCAAAGCTCATACAAGAAATAGAAATCTGTGTTTTTGGGGCTACTGAAGGGTCCCTTCCTCAAATCATGGTCCCAGAGGGAGGACGTTGGGCTGAGACACCTTCTGACAACCTTGTGGTGATATTTTTTCTCCTTGCTAGCCTGCTACTTGAAAGAAGGCACAAATGGAAGAAAATTATCACACAACCAAGCTAATCTACATTGTTGTAATGGAAATGCAGCTATTGAGCAAATGAACAATTAAGCTATGAATTGACACTAGCATACATGTACAATAAAGAGAAGACTTGGCTGCTAGGGTTAGGCCCTAACCCAAGAGCTTCAACCCTCTGATTTAACTCAGTGCTGGCTCAAAACAAAACTCATTCTTATTACCAAAACAACAGATTACATCCAAAAAAACTGTCACAAGTCTTGCAGCTAGAAAATAGAGTAGAGTTTTACAACAAAAATCTAAATCTCACTGAGGTCCTAGCTCTCTCTATTTATACATCTGAAGTCTCCAACGAATTCCTTAAAATTAGGAAGGCTCGGCTCCCAAACTCAAGATAAACTGGTGCTTTGTCTTTAACTTTCTCTGTTGCCTTCTAGTCCTCATGATTTCGCTATTTGCACTCCGAGATAATGGAGGAATATTCAAATGGAGGGGTAGTAAATGAGGAGGATTTACCTCCTATAATCCCTCTCCCTTGTACCATTCGAGTTTTGACCTTGGTCTTTGCCAAAATTCCCTTTTTTTATCCTTTAATCCTGCATTAAATGCACATTAGACCACAAAGAAAAATATCCAACTCTAACTCATCTCATAAACAAAATATAATCAAAAGTATGCAATATGTTATGAGAATAGTTGGTTTGACTAAGCTAGGAGGTGAATTAAGGTCCATATAATTACCCAATGATGAGGCTCATCAATAATTCTATTAATGAAATAAGATTACTATGTAATCAACAAATGTTAATGCTAAAAATAGTTCTACGGAAAATTTCCATCACCTAAGGAGAACATATACATGAAGGAGATACTAAAGATGAGGCTCCCATAATAGGTACAACTTAACCTCCACCCGTCAACTTCCCATTCTAGCAAATTGATTTAATTTGATTGTCCCTCTTTAATGCATCCATCACTACGACACATGAACTCTTGTAGCCTAATATTTTCATAGATTGAGAAGTCTTGGTTGATGCAATCCCTCTACTCTAGTACTCCTCACATGGATACATTGTCAATATATTGTGTGTAAACTTAAGATAATTTGTGATCCCATTTTTAGTATCATGAATTAAATCTTCCCATGCATTCCCTACTTTATTTTGTATAAACATGAGAAGGAGACATGAAAACTTGACCTACTAGTGACGTGACTTCTAAGTAGTCCACAACATCCTAAGATGATCCATTGAAACATCACTAAAAGTCAACCCATATTAAATAGTTATCAAATTAATAATTCATTATATAGTTTAATATATGTTATTTTCTAAATAAACCATGGTTAATAATAATTTTGTTAACAATAACAAAAAATCTTATATAATAGAATATGTTTGTGTGTTTTTTCATTAGCAAAAACAAAGTTGATCATATTTCTATTTGATTTGAAAAAAAATGCACATAGTAGATACTTATAGCATTCAAAAGGAATTGAGGTCATTATATTCTTGTTACAAATTTCTATCTCAATATTTAAAATTCCAACAAAAATATTAAGAAGCCCATAACCCTTTATAAAATTGATAGTAAACATCTAGTATTATAAATATTTATAACTAAATTATATCATCATAGAAGTTTAATTACTTCCAATAAGGAATGATGTACTCTATCATCACCTAGAATAGAGTACTCTCGCAAAGGTCTATGTAGATATGACATTTTATTCACTCAAGGTTGATTATTGCAAAGAATATTTGGAGTTCTACTCTTCACCTAGCCATAGACCTTATTGCTCCAAATATTTCAATAACAGGTCATGCATGAGCCATCAATCCATTACTATGTTTTCTCTTCTTAGCCTTGTCCTCAATTACACAAGAAAAAGTGATGTCATCTTCTCCTTCTTCTCCCTCCTTATATAGAATAAATTGATGGTAAGGAACCCAACCCCTATGGTCCACCTATCATTATATAATTATTCCTTTGCCTTAATATTTTCCATTTACATAAACCTACATTATATATTATTCTTCCTTTGTCTTCAATTTTGTAAAATAAATATAATAATTATTTAGTAAAATTTATACTTGTTACAAATTTCAAATTTATGAATGAACTGTCAAGAAAAGGTATCATGTAGATATTGAACATTGCATGTCTTAAATCAATATAAAATTTTCATATCTTTAAAAAATGCACCACTAAAAGCTACACCAATGCTCGTTTTGCACATACAAAACAAGATTTCAGCAGGAGACCAAAATGTGAGATGAACACCACTAGCATAGAACTTTAACTTGAAAATCCCAAAAACCCAACTTTCCCATTCAATAAGAAAATGATAGATAGCAAATGTAGGTGAAAATGTTGAAAAGCATAACCACTTGGTTCTTTCTCATATAACTTTTCTTGATGAATGAAAATAATGTATTCCTTTGTAGAAAAGTATGAGGTCTGAAATGTTCCATGATAATTGCATATTCTTGGGGCTTGGTTTTCAAGGAAAAGTCCAACGTTCACCCTAAACTATCTATGATCATCAATAGCCGGTTGGTGAATGCTAATAGTCAACCAGTAAATCAACCACACTAGAATTGGAAACCGAATAGGTCAAAATGAAAATTAAGTATGTTAACACAAGAGTTCAATAATAACTTGAATTTGCTTACTCGTGCCTACTAGGGAAATATTTCCATTGAAGGAAATCATAACACAAGAAAAAGTACAACAAAGTATAAGTGATCTAAATGATGATGTTACCAAGGATGTAAATGAAGGACTGGGAAATTTATGGTGATGATGGGAATGATAGATCTTGAAGACAACATGATGATGTTGTTGGACAGGGACATATCATTGTGGAGGGATGGATTTAGTTTCTAAAATGGTCTCAACTCAATATACCCAGTTGGATGGGGTGTTTATCTCAGATACAGTGATATTGGTTAAATTCATCTTATTAGGTTCTTGAGGGCCAGCGAAGGATAAATAGGGATGAAAGCTTAAAAATCCTCCACAAGGAAAATATATGCTTGCATGTAAAGGTAAAGGGACTGATAGGGGGATAATTTGATGCAAAGCAAGGGTGAATTATGCCTCTCTAAATGCACATCATGAGACTGTGTTTAAGATTTGTCATTCTGAAGCTACGAGAAGACTAGAGTGTAAGCACAAGAGAGAAGCTAAACATATTGTGGGTTGAGAAGAGGGCCAAGAAGGCCCTTTATGGTTCTTCCTCTTTTAGATTGGAGACACAAGATTTAAGAGTGTTTATAAGGTAGTAGTAAATATGAGATGGATTTTCAAGCATATGTTGGCAGGGGCATTGTTGGACTGTCACAGTGTTAAAAATTATCTAATGGATAAAATGAATGCCTGTTCCAAAAGAAAATTTCAACGTTGAGGAGCAACTTGGGAGGGGTAGCTGATGGTTCGCTAAGATAGGTCAAGTTCTTGCAATGGATTAAAGATCGACTTCTACTACAAAGTCTCACAAGGAATATAATTATGCAATAAATTCACATGAAAAATTGGAAGTCAAAGTCTAGAACTCATTACCAAGAAGTGGTTCAAACAGTCACCAATAAGTTTTGAATAGGATCTAAAATTTTACTTTCTGAAAATTGAATGAATTTGGAAGCACTATGAAACAACCCTAAACAATTAATGTTAATATTCAAAATTAAAGTAAAAGTTGACATTATCCTTATCTTTCCTGTTCAAAAAGGAAAGATAAGGTGAATGTCAACTTTTACTTTAACTTTAAAAATTAAATATTACCATTAATTACTAGGGTTAGGTTTCATAGGGCCCTGGGGTTAAGATATTGTTTTTCCTTTTAAGTATTTTTTATTAAAAAATTAATATTTGGTGGTAGCTATGTTGCGCTACATTCTTCAAAATTGGTCAGTTTAGTAGACAACTAATCACTTTGGTGTTTTAAGGTTAGTTCAATACAAGATCATCCTTAGCCAATCTGAACCACCAAACTAGACTAGTACAACTCTAAAATCATTGGGACCAACCAATTCCATTAGTTCTAGGCTAGTTCCAATAAGAGTGTGCCCTTATCACCTTCCTATCAATTTGTTTTGTTGGATCCTTTCAGGAATGGTGATTTGAAGAGTGCCATAGATTGTCAGATTGTTGTGAGAACCTAAGATCATAGATTGTTAGATTGTTGTGAGCACCTAAGGAACTAGTACAGACATCCCAAAACATATTTAGTGAGGATGTGCATGCAAGGAAGTATTACAGACCTCCCAAGATACTTAGTGAGGACATGCATGACCAAAAAGCATCAAAAAAAATTATCCACCCTCAAAAACCCTACCCAAAACATTGAAGTGTGGTGCAAAAAGAATTGATAGTAAGCTATTAATGCTACCAATAATCATTCCCTCTTCAATTTCACAAGAAGCTCCTGTTGACACCTAATCCTTGTGATTGGGTGAATTTATGTAAATAAATAAATTATAAATATGAACAGTCATGGGGAGATGAACTGAGTAGTCTCTCCCTCATGTATATAACAAACACCTACTTGATGGAATGATACAGTCGAATCATTTTTTCCTTATGAAGTTACTGCCTGGCCTGACATGGTATCAGAGGCAGCTCCTTTTTTAGCTTTTATGCCCTTTGTAACTCCCTATTCTGCTCCTTTGCTCCTCTGCTCTCCATTCAAAAATGTTGCTTATTCATAAATGTGGCAGCTTGCTCCACACTGTCACCTGAACGTTGCTGCATGACACTGCCTATGCCTTCTGTCTGCCATATTCCATATTTACAGTCCTGACCCCTGCATTACCTGCGCTCTCTGGATTGTCAACATAATGTTTTTTTCCATAACGTGAAACATCTTTGCGAGCGTGCCATGAACCCCTGTGTCTAACAATTCACCCATCTTTAAGGTAATGTGTGTTGTTTCTGACAGATAATAGCTTAAATTTGTTGAGAAGGTCCAACTCCCGCAAGATCAGATTTTACTTCTTTCCAATGAGCTTGTTCCTAGATCTGCAGGAACCATTGGTATCCAATATGCCCAAATCCACATAAATTTCAATGCACTTGGGTTGTTCCAGTTCCATAATTTTTCTTCCATGCTTAGCTGCGTTGAGGTGTTGGGTTGTTTGAATTTCCACTTAACCTACTTTCTGTCTGTTTCTGATAATGAGAATAGAAGCATCTGTGTTGAAACCCACCCCTGGTGCATCAGCCGGGAAGCGTGCAAGAGTGGAGAGAGTGCATGGCAAACACACGCACCACAAACACAGTGTTATTGATAACTCTAGTACACTGAGCGCTTGTTAATACCGCAATGCCTCTATCTCGTCTCATACCACATATTTCATAAAACTGCTAGCCAGAACCGAGACCTCGTTCTAGTGATGGTGCCACTTGGAATGGTACTTTTGAATGGTGCTGAAATTTAAACTATGACCGTATACCACTTTATATGCGTGTTAGTGTTTTTTTCACATTTCCTTTTATATGATGGACATGGCATATAATGGATTAAAATGTTATATGCATTGAAGTTTTTTATGACAGTCGTAGCGTTCCTTTCAATGGTCAATGGTATATGAATGGTGTAGCGGAATTCTATTTCTGCTCCAGTTTTGGATGGGTTTAATACAATGTTGTTTTCATACATACGCTGGTATATATAATGTTTGGTGTGGCTACTGTTTTCATATAGACTATATCCCATATATACCACGTTGTTGGGCTACCCTAATGTTGTTTTCAAAGTGACTAACATAGTTAACGCACCTGCATTTGACTAGGTTTTATATATTGTTTGGGGCTAGAATAGACTTTGATATCATAATCAAATTTTTTTTTTAGCAGCAGAAGCTTTTTTTTTCTCCACAAAAGCACATTTTTTGCTAGCAGAAATATTTTTACAGCTCTCGGATTTTACAATGCATTCAATCATATCTATGGTGGGAATAGTTCTCAGTGGCAAGGAGAACTATCCTGAATGGTCTCGGATGATAAAACACACCCTCATTTACAATGAGTTGTGGAAACGAGTGTGTGTCGAAGACGGAGACAATGAACCAGTATAGCCTACCTCAGACAAAGAGTTCGTCATTTGGGAAAACAAGAACAGCAAAGCTTATGCATTAGTCACAACATCTATAAAAGAAGAGGTGAGTCACCATATTTCGTCTTATTCAACTGCCTTTGAAGCCTTACAGAAGCTGAAAGAACTTTATGACTCACATTCTGCACTTAAGTTGTTCAACTCATGATTAAAATCTTCACTCTTGAACTGCAAAATAATGATCCTCTTGCTCTTGTATCTGAAGTAAAGTCTATAAGGCATGATATCAAATCCACTAAAGTTGAATTGAATATTCCTCTTATTTCTTTTCTCAAAGCACTTTATCCTACTTACTCCTATTATCTTGAGTCATTGCAAGAAAATGGAAATCTCAAAGATATAACCTTTGACTCTCTTGTGAAAAAGTTTGCTGAAAGAGAGAAAGCTTTTGGAAATAAGACAACCCCTGAATCTTCTGAAGAGGCTGTGTGCCTTGCTTATAAAGAAAATCATCCTGCTCAATATTCTACAAGAGGAAGAGGTGGTCGAAGAAGAAGAGGAAGATATTTTAGAGGCGGGGGGGCAGACATTCTCAAGGAGAAAAGGCAGATTTGCACTGTATTCGCTGCAAAAGAAATGGATCACATGATGCCTCTACATGAAAGCTACCATGGGACAAAATTGAGCAGAAAAGAAAGAAACAGAAAGGTAAAACTGATGACTTAGGCCAAGGTAAAGCACCTAAATCCGCTCACTATTTTGTGGCACAATGTAACATTGGAGTAAATGAAGATTTATTTAATGCTTCACTTGCTTCTTGGAAAAATGATTGGTTGCAGATCAATAAAAAATCAAGCCATCAGGGCTTGGCACAATTAGGCTTAAACTGCTTGGTCTTCCAGACTTTCTTCTGCATCATGTTCTATATCTACCACAACTCAAAAGAAACTTGTTGTCCTTGGTCCACATCCACTAGCAAGGTCACTCCATTCATATGTTTGATGGCAAGCTTGAGGTAAGAAAAGCATCTGACCACTCACTTGTCATGAGGGGAATACAAGAAGAAAGGCTTATCAAGCTGCAAGGAACCTCTGCTCATGCACAACATTTCTCATAAAATTCTCATCATGAAGAAGGCACACTTCCATCAAGTTTATTATGGCATGCTAGATTTGGAAATTTGAACTATGACAGTCTCTGCTTGTTGAAGAAAAATGGTGTTGCAGGTTTGCCTATAATTCCTAGGAATCTTAAGCAATGTGATGCTTGCATTCTAGGAAAGTATAGCAAATAGTCCTTTCATGATTCACATTCAAGAGCACATAGAAAACTTGAACTCATTCATTCAGATTTATGTGGTCCAATACCTGTTCCTTTTGCAAATGGAAATAAATATATCATGACATTTATTGATGACTACACCAGAATGTGTTGGGTTAATTTATTGAAGAACAAATCTGATGCTTTTCAAACATTCAAGAAATTTCATAAATGGATTGAAAATGATGCACAATCTCATATTGGGTCTATTCACACTGATAATGGAAAAGAATACACATCAAATGAATTTGAACACTATCTTCGCCAACATGGGATCAAACATTAAACAATTGTGCCTTATAATCCCCAACAGAATGGTGTAGCTGAAAGAATGAATCGAACAATCTTAAATATGGTACAATCCATGCTCTTCTTCAAAAATGTAGAGATAATGTTTTGGGTTGATGCTGTTCTATGTGCTGCATATATAAAGAATAGATGTCCATCTAATGATATTAGAAACAAGACTCTTTATGAAATGTGGTATGGACATGTTCCTTCAGTAAAACATCTCAGGGTCTTTGGTTCCACCTGTTATGCTTTGATACCAAAGGTACATAGAAACAAACTTGGTGCTAGAAGTTGTAAGTGTATCCTCCGGGGGTATTCAAACACCTCCAAAGCATACCGCCTCTATGATGAAGTAAATAAGAAGTTTTTTGTATCTAGAGATGTAATTTTCCTTGAATCATCCAAAAATGACAATTTTGTTGAGCAACAACTTGATCGCTTGGATAGATTCGCAAAAGAAGAATCATTTCAAGAATTTGATAATCAGATTCCACATATTGAAGGGGGGATTCCTATACTAGATCAACATGTGGAATCTTCTTCTGAAGAACACTCTCCCTTGCATGAAACTGCAACAATGGATGATTCTTTAAGTGATTTAATTGATAGAATTGGGAGACTCAATCTTGATTCAGTCCCAACTCAATCAACGGAGCAGCCTGGACCATCTGAGAAAGGTCCCCCAAAGTGGCTGACAAAGACACTTGAAAGTGTTCATCCTGATGAAGTTGGAAAGGCAGGAAATAGAAATGCAAACTGGAAAAATGGAGGTGATGTAGATGACTCTAATTCACCTGTTGATATGGATGTTTCTTATGATTGTGAATTGAACTTGTCTATAGATTTTGAACCAACTTCCTTCAGAGAAGCTACTTCTCATGATAAATGGAAAGAAGCGATGCAAAAGGAGTATGATGCCCTCGTAAAGAACGGCACTTGGAAGCTGGTTGATCCTCCATTAGGAACCAAACCAATTAGCTGCAAGTGGGCCTACAAGAACAAGTATAAAGTTGATGGCTCACTTGACAAGAACAAAGCTAGGCTTGTGGAAAAAGGTTTTGTATAGAAGGAAGGGGTCGATTACGAGGAGACTTTTGCCCCCACAACAAAATGGGCTACCATCTTGACACTCTTTGCATTAGCAGCTCAGAACGGTTGGAGATCTAAAAGAGAATGTTTTTATGTCCCAGCCTGAAGGATTTGCTGTGAAAGGACATGAACATAAAGTATGCAAACTTGTGAAGTCCTTGTATGGCCTCAAACAAGCACCGCGAGCCTGGTATGAAAAACTAATTGAGCATCTCATGAAACTCAATTTCAAACATTTTAATCTTGATGATGCAACTTTATTTGTCAAGAAAGTTGGCAAAACAGTTGTATATCTTGTGGTATATGTAGATGATCTTTTAATGATAGGGAACAATGAAAGTTATATTGCATCCATAAAGAAAGAATTAGGAAAAAGTTTTGAAATGACTGATTGGGCTATGTTCATTACTATCTTGGCATTGAAGTAACCCAACATCCAAAATCCATATTTCTTTCTCAAAAGAAATACATTGGAGATTTGTTAAACAGATTTGGCATGACAGAGTGCAATCCTCTTTCTACTCCAATGGAACAAACTTAAAGCTCACATCTATTGAAGGAAAGGAATTTGAGGATGCAACAAAGTATAGACATCTTGTAGGAAGTCTCATCTACCTCACTACTACCAGACCAGACATTTCATTTGCTGTTGGAATCCTCTCCTGGTTTATGCAAAAGCCTTGTGAGGGACATTGGTCTGCTGCAAAAAGAGTTCTAAGTACTTGAAGGGAACTCAAGACCTTGGAATCAAGTATACACAGGTGGACGACTTCAGCTTGATTGGATACTCTGATTCAGACTTCGATGGAGACAAAGAAACTGGGGTATCTACTTCAGGATATGCTATGAGTCTTGGATCAGGAGCTGTCTCCTGGAGATCACACAAACAATCAATTCTAGCAGATTCCACAACAAAAGCAGAATACGTGGCAGCAGTTGAAGCAACAAAAGAAATTGTGTGGCTCAGGAAAATTCTTGAAGATTTGGAGGTAAAACAAGTACAATCAACTCCACTCATGATTGACAATACCTCTGCAATAAAGTTGGCCAAGAACCCAAAATTCCATGATCGAACGAAGCACATCAATACTAAATATCATCTAATTCGAGCTTATCATCTGCATTTTCAAATTCTAGCTTGGTGTCAACTCCCTATTCAATGAGTGATGCAGTGATAGTGCACAATGGGTCAACCAATGATATTTTAGGCAAAGGATATTTAGTTGCCGAGATAAGGCTTTGGTCTCTTCCAAGGCCTTTTTCTTGAATTCACCAACTTTCAGATAATCTTTGAATTTCTCTACCTGTAATTGCAACTATGCAATTTTTTCTTCTTTAGCCTTCTTTTCCTCCTAAATTGCCGCTTAAAGCTTGCTAGGTTCTTGATACAACTTTCATTGTTTCTGGACAGCCTGTTGATCGATGTTTTGTTTCTCTATATTTAACTATTCTTTTAGTTGCTCATTCTACTGTTTTTGTTCCACTAGCTATTGCTCAAGCTGACTAATCCTTTTTTGTTCCACTATCATTTGTTCTTCAAGTTTGGTGATCCTTATATCCTTTTCCTTGATCAGTTGGCTAACTTTGGAAGCCTTGTCCATTGTAATGGCTGTATAAGCACCTGCATATTGAGATAACTTAGTTAAATCCTCAGAAGGATTAACTTCTGAGTCTTTTCACACCACATTCATAAGTTTAGCTTGATGAGATACGAATGTTCCCTGGTCAATTTTCCTCCTTTTCCTCTGTCTTTTGACCACAACCCTATGCTTTGGACTATAAACTACATCCAGGGGTGGTATTTCCTCTACCTATAATACAATCTCTTCTCAAGGATTCTATGGAATTATTTTAGTATCATGTTGAGTGTTAACTGTGCCAAATACCCCTTCAATTGGAATATTAGTAATAGTAGGCTACTGTGTTGCAGGCGATTTTGGTATAATGATGTTTTGGGAGTCATTTTGGTTCTTGTTCATTTGATCGAACTGCTCCCATTCCTTGATTAAGCTAGAATCAATATGCACATCAGTATCTTTGAGCTCGCTCGTCTTTTCATTTGTCTGCTCCTTTTCGGGACTCTTCTCCTTTTCAGGACTCTTCTCAGTAGTTTGTTCTTCATAATGGCCTTCTTGCTGCACCATAGGGGTAGTGGCCAATAAATCCAGAGGCAGTGTCTGCAACCTCTGTTTCCTAAACTGCATAAACTTATCTATCCCCTCTACTCCCAATTTTATCTTTCCTAGATGTTTTACTTGTGAAAATAACTCAGCCGAAGTGAACAAGTCATCATATTCATCTTTCTCATGTTCAAATTTGGAAAGTTTCACCTGAGTGGTAAAGTTGTAAGCCACTACTTTTGGATCATATTGTCTCGTAGGAAATGATTGCTAACTTTAGAATTTTTATCTTCTCTGCATGTTTGAAATCATGCAGTGAATAAGTACCATAGTGGAGGGGAATTGAAGGCCACATTTGTTTCTTGGACTTACTGAGGTTCCTGTACATTGTTGTTTCTATTATCTGGTAAGCTATTTCTCTGGACAATAGCTTATCAGGAATATACAAGGGGAGAACATGTGGATCGGTGGTGTTGCAAACATGTCTGACATAGGTGAACTTTTCTTCACTGAACCAACTGTCGATTGATGTTAGGTCAATGCTAGCCTCATCAGATAACCACGGAGCAGGTTTGTTGAATATGGCCTGATGAACGGGTAAAAAAAACCATGGAAAATTCTATATATATGATCTTTATAATGGGCCTTCCACAAATACTTATGATAAACGTGAATAGGAGTTGGGTCTTGAGGAGTCCATTTCCAACCTAGAATGGGGTAGTCAGAATTGAAGCAGATTGTATCCATTATGTAGGCGCTCATATAGAATGGGGGTATTATCTAGGTAGTTACAAACCTATTTCCTCTATAATAAAGGATTTGGTTGGCCATTTTATCTGATAAAATGGTTTCCCAATCCATGATATAACAGTTAATTGCTACTTCCATTAACGACACCATTTCTATGGAAAACCTAGCTAAATCAGAGACTCTGAAGAGTTTATATATCATAGCACCAACATAGCAATAGGGAGATGCTAAGGAGTCCACGGAGTATGTACCAGAGGATTCATTCTTATGCTTGTTTGGGAAATGTTTCCATTGCTTAATAGGGTCCGACTTACATCTTTCTCCTTGGTGAAAGCTTCTAAAAATGCTTTGTTGTAATTTTTCTAGGGCTCTAGCAAATGATACATCTTCTTGACATCTTATGCCCTAAATGACCCAAACATCCTTCCATTGGTAGTAAAGAATGCTCTGTTGGTTATGTTGATACTCTCTATTACCCATCTCACTAGGTCATTGTAAGGTAACAGTTTCACACGGGTTGCTATTCTGTGGAGGAAGGAGCTGGCTAAATTGTAAAGAGTATTTTCTGATTTATCAATTGAACCAGTTGTTGCTCCTTCTTCAATTTCGCTTGGATCCTCAGCTTCGAGTAGATTATATATGCTCTCCCATGAAGTCTTGCCAAGGCCTTAACAGGTAGTATCAACTATCAGTACCAACTTTTCTGGTTCATCTTTCGCTATGACGGGGACCTTTGCTTTCCAAGCTCTCTTAGACATTTTTATTAGACTGATGATTTCATATTTGCTCTACAAAATGAAACAGAAGGACGCAACAGTGGAAAAAATTGTTCAAAGCTAATACATAGTGCATAGGACTAACAACAATTAAGCATAACAGATGCTACGAATCTATGATATATTAAGCCACCATGGATGAAATCCTTGAAGGATTCAACAATAACTGCTTCTTAATGATTTCCCCATAACTTCCAACGTGAAACTGTAATGCCGTGATGATATGTCACATTGCAAATTTACAATGATCTTTTTTAGAATGGGTATCATGACTTCTCTATCGGCGATTAGCGATAATCGCATATCATAGATCAGGAGTTATAAATGCCAAGCTTAAATTGTTCCTTTGCATGGTTGTGATTGCGATCTGTGGTGAGTTGGCATGGGGAGGCAACATGCTTTAAAATTGATAAATCGTTTAAATTTTCTTTATAGTTGACTTATAACTTTAAACCGCACATGTTCATAATACTTCATGTTTTGCCTTTATCGAACGTGCACTACACGATAATGAAATTCCATCGGAAGATTTCAGAGGAGCTTTTGGGATGTGTCTTATGGTTTTAGCGATGAATGATTGTGATCGAGTTATCGCATTGAAGGTTTTCTATGGAACACTTGGGACGATTTCTATATGAGTAGCGATATGTGATTTCCGATAGAGTTATCCATCGGCAAATATCAATGGAACACTTTAAGTCCACTATTGATATAAAGGATGTGCAATGTGACATATTCCCTTTATAATTATTTTCCTTCGATAAAGCTTTATGATAAGGTTTTATTATAATTCAAATCGGATCAGACCTTATCAAGAGGACTTTCATGGGTTTAATAGATTTGCAAATTGCAATTTAACCTATCCTAAAAGCAAATTTTATATGACCTATTATAAAAATTTATTTTCAAACGTTTTATTCATTTTATTTGTATTCTAAAGCATACCCATTTCTTCTTTAAGTTTTATATGAAAAATTATGAAATGGGGAGGGTTTTTGTATAGCACAACAGGACCATAGGTGGAACTAATGAAAAACATAAAACAAGTTTGTTAAGAAGGTTTACATCTAATGTGTGTGGGAGAGAGTGAGGGAGGTAAGATGATTTTGGTGAGAACATATGGTTATAGTGTGTGATGAAGGAAACCTTCAGATGTATTTTATAAGAAGGTCTAGATGTAGTGTTTATGGGAGTGGATAAAATACTATTAGAATTAATGATGGAGATAATATAGGCGATGTAGCGTCTATGGGAGTGGATAAAATACTAGTGGAACTAATGATGGAGACAATATAGGCTTGGAAATATGACGTCTAGGAAAATATGAATAACTCCTGGAACTAATGAAAGAGGTAATATGGGTTTGAGGAGAACATGATCTAGACCAATAGTGGAACAAATTATTTGGTAAGAAGGTTTATGAATAACTCTTGGAACTAATGGAAGAGGTAATATGGGTTTGAGGAGATCGTGATCTAGACCAATAGTGGAATTAATGATTTCGTGAGAAGGTTTATGAATAACTCTTGGAACTAATGAAAGAAGTAATATGGGTTTGAGGAGAACGTGATCTAGACCAATAGTGTCTAATGATTTGGTGAGAAGGTTTAGATATAGTGGAGTGAATGAGCTTTTAACTACTGAAAGAGGTAATAAGGCTTGGTGAGAAGGATTTAGTTTGTGATGAAGGAAGTAATACAATTTTGGTATGAAGGTTTAGATCTAGCACTTGTGGAAGCAATTACCACTTTTCATGGATGGTTTACTCCAAAGGTATTGATTAAAAGCTCATAGTAATGGTAATGGTGAATGTTATAAAAGAGGTAAGATGAATTTAGAGAAGAGGTAAGATGAAATGAATATGGTGGAATTGAAAAGCCCTTCATATCCTTGACCCCACTTTTCACCTACATTGTATTTGTGTGTTGTTGCTTCTTGAGAATGAAATAAAAATAACAAAATTGTAAAGCCCTTTCTATCCTTGACCCCATAGCTAATGCCGTAAGTTTTCGTGGTCTATTAAAATGAGGATTGCATTATATTTTCTTCACACATCTAGTGCAGAGTAGATCAGAGTATTGTGTATATCTGTTGCCCACTGCGCTAGCCTTCACTGCCAATTATCACAATGGTGTTTGCAACCATGGAGAGTTTGCCCAATAGAAATATGATAAGTATGATGAGAGATTCGAAGTTATTGAAGGATCCTAATCTTGGGCAATTTATGTATGGAGCCTTCCACTCTGTTAGCATAAATTCTGAGGAAAATCTATCGAATTTCTTGCACATGACTTCAGTAAACGAGGAAAATAGCTATGCCCACAACTCCACCCGAAAAGGATTCCAGTGATAGTGCTAGAGGAGTATCAGAATTTATGCATGGGAGGGCTTTGTTCACCCATTGCAATGGAGGGTTTGTCGAGAAAATGGAGAGACCGAAACCAATGTTAGGTACCACCCATATACACCTGGTGAAGGGCAAGGGCAGGAGCAAGAGGGATTGCGATTGAAACCATGGAAATTTGGACTAGGTACTCCTTGGTGTCGTTCTACAACTCTTACTATTGATCATGGCATAACCAAATGATGGAATCCCTTACTGCTTTCTTCCCAGATGGGAACGATGAAAACAACACCAATATTAATACCAATGATGAGGAGGGGAGAGGGAAAGGAAGAAGAGTAAGAATTTGGATGTAGAACCTCTTTACACCTGTTCAACATGCCCATCAGGGGTTATGACACAGATTCATTACCGCTTAGTGTTTGAGAGCCATGAGATGAGGGTTTCTGTTATGAAACCAGCTCAAGAAAAGATAGAAAAGATAGATCAACGCCTTAGAATTCAGCCTCTTCGAGGGGGCAATCTCCTTTACATTACACAAATGAACAATTCTTCGATGATACAAATGAAAATACCTCCTTTCTATATATAGGAGTCTAAGGGGTCATAATATAATCAGAGCTGACATAACATTAATAATGTAAGGGCACAATAATAACAGTAGTGGGCTTCTATGGGGCACAAAAGTAACAATATGGGGACTACATGGGTACACCATATAATAAGAGGGTTGTAATAATAACAATAAGGGGTTACACTAGTAGTATAGGGGCCTAACATGTCCCTCTCCTTCAAAAAGTGTTGTCCTTAATTCTTGAGTAGTTCTTGATGCTTCTGTACAAAATTCTTGTCCTCCCATGTGGAATCTTTAGCAGCTAAGTTCTTCCACTTGATGAGATACTCTAAAATTGATCGATTTCGTAGCTGTCAGGTTCTTGTTTCTGTGGCTACTCTAGGTTCCAATATGATTTTTCCTTCCTCTTCAAGTTCTGGCAATATTGTTTGAATTAGGACCTTCTGCAACTTTTGAATAAGTGGCCATACTTCTTTTTCCTTCTTCCATTCATCCCTTGCTTCGTTTATCCAATCTGGTTGGATAATAGAAATAACTCAAAACAATGCTTCCACATCCTCATCCTTGAAGAGTCTTCCCATTCGGTAAGGTCGCCATTTTTTAAGTGCATGTAGTATTGCCAACATTTCCTTCTCATAGATAGTTTGCTTGAGATGTAGTAGTAAAAATACCCAGTCACCTACATCAAAACATTTTTCACTATGATGTTGATCTACTTGTTGTTCCGTTTGATTTTGCACCGAAGTGGCCTTATCCTTTAAAAGTTGGAGAACTTGTTGTTGATGCTCGATGTGATCTTTCACTGCTTGAACCTTTTTCTTCTTGATATGTCCTTCTATCTCTAGAGTTTGGGGAGTGGTAATTTCTTCCAATCCTTTACAAGATATGGTCGGATTCAATTCTTGATGCTCGATGTGATCTTTCACTTCTTGAACATTTTTCTTCTTGATATGTCCTTCTATCTTGATAGTTTGAGGAGTGGTAATTTCGACCAATGAATTACAAGATATGGTTGGATTCATTTTCTTCTTTCTCAATGTGATCTTTCACTTCTTGCACCTTTTTTTCTTGATATGTCCTTCTATCTTGAGAGTTTGAGGAGTGGTAATTCTTGCCAATGCTTTACAAGATATGGTCTGGTTTATTTCTTCTTTCTTTGGGTTGGGGTCCTAGCGTATATCCTCTTCTTTTGATGTTTCTTGATCATTTTATTCCTTGTCTTCATAATCTATGTAAAATAATTTCTTCTCAGCACACTTATGACCTTTAGTGCATTTTCTATCACAATTGTAACAAAGCCCTTTTTCTCTTTTTTCTTCCAATTGCTGTAGTGTAACCCTTGTAGGTTGTGGAAGGCTAGGGGAAACAACACTTCCATATTTATAGTTGTGAGGGGTAGACTTCCTTGTTGCCATAAGTTTACTTTCCAATATGCAACAAAGCCCTTTTACTATTTCCAATTGTTGTGGTGTTGCTCTAAATAAGGTGTTGCTCTTTGTATCCTCATAATGTGCTATCATTTCCTCCGTGAAAATTGACCACGTAACAAGTTTTTTACGAGAACAAAGCCCTTTATACCATAAAAATTGATCCGGTTCTAAATATGAAGATGCAATACATACCTTTTGTAACATTGGTACACCATGTAGATCAAAATGTTGCTCCATCTGACATATCCAATTTACCGGATCCTTGCCATCAAACTTCCTCATCTTGCTTTTTCTTGATTTTAGGAGCTCGATCTTGAAATGACTGTAACTCTGTACATTCAAATCATCCAGTTCTGAAATTCTGACCTGCAGTAGCCCTCTGTGTCCTCTTTCCAATGCGACCAGTCTGATCCAAATTGGATTCTCCAAGGAAGAGTTATGCGAAATATCCCACAGTGACCTGATTATGGACTAGTTCAGTAGGGCGAACTTATACGATGTGCCACGAGTCCTTGTTTCGTCTTTTGGCTCTAAAAATATATACAAGAAACTAAAGTCCGTCCTCTTTCTGTACCTTCTTACAAAATTTCAATCTGATGCTCAGAGAGAAAGTTATGACGATTTTCCCCAGGTCACTTGTTTTGAATGTAATTCAGGATTTTTCAAAAGGACCAAATTCCTTAGATCATATCTTTGAAAATATAGCACGAAAAGCTCTGAAATTCGGAACTGAGATTTAGCGCTATGTCATCTCAAATGGGTTTTTTTTTAGCATCTGAAACATCGCAGAAAAAAAGTTATAGCGAACATACCACGATGACCTGTTTGGAGCAGCGAAACCCTAGAACCCAAAGCTCCGATACCAAATGTTATGGAACCAGCTCAAGAAAAGATAGAAAAGATAGATCAACGCCTTAAAATTCAGCTTCTTCGACGGGGCAACCTTCTTTACATTACATAAATGAACAATTCTTCGATGATTCAAATGAAAATACCTCCTCTCTATATATAGGAGTCTAAGGGGTCATAACATAATTAGACCCTACATAAAAATAATAATGTAAGGGCGCAATAATAACAATATGAGCACTACATGGGTACATCAATATAATAAGTGGGTTGTACTAATAACAATAAGGGGTTACGCTAGTAGTATAGGGGCCTAACAGTGTCTCTGATGAGCATTCAGGGCAGCAGGCCCATCTGTTATACCCCTTATGAAAATAAGAAAGGGATCTTTAGCCACAATGCAGTTCCCTCTTCCCCATTGCATCTTGCAGGGAGTTGACTCTTAATCATAAATCGTGCACTCAGAAATATCTTAGCATTGGATTTTATGGTAAATTTAATAAACAGAGCACATAATCATTTATTAGTGGGTGGCAGGAGATAGATAGTAAGAGACCATAATTCATAGGAAAAGTGGGAGACAGGGGCATCGGTTGAGCAGGAAAAAATGGGAAACAGCGGGCTAGGTTGGCTAAAAATGGAAACAGGCTGGTTGAAAATGGAAACAGGCCAGCTGAAACCACTGAAATGTTTTTGGTGTAGAGGTCAAAAATCATTTTGGCACAATTTTTTTTTTAGTTTTTATATGCCGGGGCTTTCATTGTGATTTTTCAAAGGCATTGGAAGTTGAGCTAGACATTTCAAGGAACACAACAAAGGTTTTATTTTCCAGAGGTATTTCCCTTGCAATTTGATGTATTTTCCTTGTATTTTCCAAAGGTATTTTCCTTGCATAGTTGAAGGCATTGGTATTGAGGTTTCCTATGAAGTGTTTGGCATTGGTATTGAGGTTTCCTTTCATTTACTAAGCTTTTTTGTCTTACCATTCTTTTAATTATTTAATGCCCTAACCTTCCAGTTATATTTGCTTCTCATTAGGTATATGGTTGGGTATGAAGGGTTTGCAAGTGTGATGTCTATATGAATTAGAGCACCCAAGGACACACAAAAGCATTCACATGTTGAAGACTTGGCTTCATCCTTATATTTCCTTACTATCTCCATTTCACCTCTCAACTCAATCAAGATCATTCAAATCTCATAGTTTTAATCCTTTCACTTCAAAAATAAATTCACCTTGATTGAAGGATTCACTACCAATCTTGCTGGAAGCGGTCGTGGCATAATGAATGGTGAAGTCATAATGCATGGGTGCCATGGAGACATTCAAGTGAATTAAAGTCATGAGCCTTAGTTAAAGTTCATAAATAGCTTGCTACGATGTGATGGAGAGATTCAAATGTATTGAAGTCATGAGCCTTAGTTGACATTCATAGATAGCTTGCTCCTCCCATGTGTCTTATAAACAAAATGCAGAGGAACACAGGGACTCAACTGAACTTTGTGAGGTTGAGGAAAGTTAAGGAACGTATCCATTCTTATTTTATGTCAAGTAGGAGTATTAGATATATCATTATTTTCTCCTTGTGATAAATAAAGGACTTGTAGATAGAAAATAGTCTTATAGGAAGAATGATAAGTATAAAGATGTTAGAATTAGATCCTTATGAGATTAATACTAGCTATTATCCTTATCTTAGAAACTCAATGTCTCCATATCCTTAGAGTGTTACAAGTAATATGGCCTAGCATATATTATTAGCTAGTTAAAAGTGATCCACTTTATAATTAAGCTTCCCCTCTTACAGGCATGCCCCATTTCCTAGACCTACTAAGTGCTCCTAGAAAAGGCCTTGTATTTCACTTTTTATTTGCAAAAGAACTCCTTAATTGAATAGCTACAAACCCAACTTTAAGTACCGAAAGAAACATGTATTGTTTCCGCTAGCTATAAGAGATCAAAGAAATCGATATCAAAGGGTATTAGCTATTCTCTTCAAGTGAGGTGGTGAGGTAGGAGTCACTTTCTCTTGTTTATCACCATCATACCCTTTGTTTTCATTCCTACTCTTCTTTTGGATCCCTAACAACATATCATAAAGCATGTTGGTTCAAGATATGTCTCACTGAGAATAAGATCATAATCATAGAGTGGACCTTGTACCCACATAGAAAGGCCCTTGTATACCATTGAAACTGTCAACGTGATCTACAAAGATTTCAAAATTAATAGGCTAGGATGAAAATATATGAAAAATGCATAATTACATATTAGAGTACATTATGGGTGTTGCTAAATCTTGTTAGTAACTTGAGTGTCCTCCCTAACAAGTGTCATTAAAAAAGGATAACTCCTTTGACTATAGAATAAAATATAGGAAATCATTACATATTAGTAAGATCATAGGTCAGTCGTGTACATGAATTGGTTCAAAGTTGCAAAGCTGCAAATAACATGCAGGAGGTCTCAAGGTTAAGTTTTTAAGTCGACTTCCTTGCCTAAGTAGGTCTTAGTCAATGTCTGTGCCATGTTGGGCACCAAAAATGTGTTGAGATAACTACCCTGGGTATTGGGGTTTTCTGTAAAACTTATATTCAAAAGATTATAAATATTGGTATATATATATATATATAATATATATATATATATATATATAATATATATATATATATATATTAATATATATATATATATATAGATATATATCTATAGATATATATATATATATTATAATATATATATAAAAAATATATAGATAATAGATATAATAAGATATATATATATATATATATATATATATATATATATATATATATATATAATATATATAATATATTAATATATATATATATATATATATATAATAATATATTATATATATATATAATATATATATATATATATATATATATATAATCAAGATGCTTTAAAAAATAAGTTTAAGGATAATGGTCAACATGTTCATGAGTAAACTTTACAGGGAGTGAAATATATTGTCTTGGATGTGAATATATCTTGATTGCATTTGCAACTAATTTAGGTATTACATGCCAGTAAATATCTATGTTGTTTGCCCATTTTTTTCATAAATGTAATTTCATGTGTGTTTCAAGGAATGAAAGAGTTAACTCTGAAGAATGGTATCCCATAGGTAGGAAAGTTGGCATAAGTAGTAGCTATTGTGTGTGAATCAATGTTAGATTCCTTAATGGCATGTAATGCATAGGTTCTTGTCAATTTAGTGGCACTGAAACCCATTAGTAGATAACTTTCATTTATCCTCCACCTGCAAGATCAAGAAATATTAAGAAATTATATGCAAACTCCGAGAGCATAAAGGAGTCTACTTAAATTGGTTTCCAGCTAAAGTAGCGAGAGAAAATATGAGTAGCATCCATATAGTTAGGGGATTTATACACTAGTTTTATACCCATTGAATAATTAAAAAAACAATAGTCGATTTATACACTAGTTTTATATATTTTATGTCATCTTTAATACTCCTTTTATGATTTTATTGGTCAAGGGGTTAGGTTCTCTTTTCACTATTATATAGGCTACACTTATGACCCCTTTACACATTTATCCCTCAGTATTTTTTCACAAAGATTTTCCTTTTAAGGATTCTTTTTAAGCTTTTTCTTTTCATGATTCACATATAGCTATTCCTTTTTAGGAGATGATCTTGCATCCTATTACCTAGCTAAATTTTAAAAGCATGACCTTGTGCCAAAACTGCATGCCATCACCAAACCTCATTGTTGCTCCCACTATGCTCATGTCATCCTAGCATGTACACCATAATAACTTATGCTCCTTTTTCTTGTTAGTGTTTTTCTACACCTTGAACAACTCTCTAACTTGCACTCTACTGCTCTTTCTCTTCTATTGGTTCATCATAGAGCTCTTCTTCATTGAAACATGTCTCATGGAACAAGGTAGCTACATCTCCAACTCAACTACCATTAGAAATATCATAGAGCAACATAGACGTACTGAGTATTGAATGATGTAACTAACTAAAGGAGAGGAGTAGGACATTCTTTGATGATGCTCAAAATTCAACCTTGGCACAGTTGTGAAACCCTCTGCATCTGTAACCAAATCAAACAAGGGAATCCTCTCCGGCAGCAGTAGATGTATTCATAAAAACTTGTGTGATTTTAGTGAAGTTATGACAACTGTGTTTTTGTCACCTGGATTATGAAGATATCAAATATATTTCATATTATGGCATTGTCTGGCCCTAACAAAAGAAAAGTGACACAGGTAATACATATTATCATAATTATTGGATCTCTGGGCATAATTATCTTCAAGAGCAATAATTTCATAGGCTCATTGTACCAAGGTTTTTGTTTGAGCATGTTCATTTCTCATCAATCCTATTCCTTCCTCCCCATCAACCAAAGAAAAGGATCCATGAAGGACATTATATTTTCCTTTGTCATGTTGTACCTTCAAGAAGTGAAAGTACGAAAGATTTTGATCAGAGTATTTTACTAGAAGAACTGAGATTCTGCTAAAATCACCTCAATAAACTTAGATCTTAGATCTCTCAAGAAAAGAAATTGGTTCTCCTAAAAGACCTAAATTTATCTTGTGCAGTAAAGTTTTTTTTGGATACCTTACATGTGGCACTACTCTAGGTATAAAAATTCATCATATACAACTCAACATCATTCATGACCTTTTTAAAAGGTGTAGAATCTTCTACAAAATTATGACAGTATTGCAGTCTTGGTCACAAACGAAGTTGTGAACAAGACAGTCAAATAACTTAACTTTTGAAGAATTATCTATTATGAAGAATCTATAGTGACCTTCAGTTATAAACGAATTTTTTGCAGCAATTTGGATAAGTGATGTAGGCTGAAGATTCCACGTTGAAGAATAGTTAAGATGAATAAAGTTCATGGCACTGTGGAACAGTCTCTTTTGAGGCAACTTTCACCTTGAAATAAAATGTGCCTTGAAGAAGTATCTGAAGGGGAATATGATTTTGATATCTAGATCTTATGTAGAATACTGTTATAAGCGCCTGAATGCAAAACTTCTTTCCTCACTATGGATCAATTGCCTCATGACTTAAGGCCAGATGATCACCTTAAGACAAAGCTATAAAATCCTTAGATTAATAACATGTTGTAGATGATTGCATTCTTGATATTCAAAGGGAACTATGAAGTTTAGATATAGCTATTGATGTTGTCTATCCAACAAGATGATGATCCTCTCCTTCACCAATCATATGACTTGATTCAAAGACAATTTATGGATAGCTACTCATTAAGATAATATTATCTACACAGATTATCCTCTTGAGTATCTGGCATAATAAATTCCTTTAATTCTACACACAGTGGTACTATCATAAATGTTGAGGGTAGGTGTTACTCTGTCTTCAGGGCCTTTAGTAGCCCTCTTATTTTGTAAAGCTAGGGAGCATCTAGCCCTTGACATCAAAGGCATATTCCCATTCATTGTTTAGGTGGATGCTAGAATATAGAATTAGGCATCAACTTTAACACCACCTTCATTGATCATTTGATAACTGAACTTCTTGTGCATCAAATGGGTGTAGTGTACCTCTGCTAACACACGGTAGATTTTTCAGGTTGTCTTTCTCATCAAATTCAAGAAATAATTTGATAGAGGTCGAATTGCGACATACAAACTACAATGCCTATCAGGAATCTTGATCACAACAAACTCCTTCAATTTTAGACAATTGTTTCGGTAATATCAAGATCAGTGTTGACATTTGAAGGAGAACATGTCTCAGTTTGCATCTCTCTCATAGTAGCACAAGTATCCTTCATACCTATCACAACATTAGTTAGGGATGTGATTAAATTGCATCCCCAATAGTCTTCATTATTTTTTTCAATTCTGAAGCCCCTTTCCAAATCTGCAACATGTTCTTATTCTATGCCTACAACATAAAACGGGTTCTCATCGGAAAACACCGAGGGGACTTTCTTTAAGTTGAATGCAATGAACTCATCGAGATTGCATGATCAAAGATCAATTTTCCGTAAAAATAAAAAAATATGAGATGGTTCAGAATTTGATTTTTCACGATCATATTTTTCAAATATCAATTGTCAGTAACAGTAAGTAGCCTGTAGGTACTTTTTCACTAAGATATATGAATATTAAGACATAAGTGTCTTGTCATTAAATGTATTTAAATTTAATTAAAGGAATAGACTAAGCCTAGTATTAGTCATATATTAGTTTGTATTATTATAGATATCAGTCTATATAGTATGGAAATATGATAAAGAAAATTGTACATTAAAATAAAATAAAGAATGTATTTATATTTACAAGTTTTTGAGAAATATTATAGAGATATGTAAAATATATAATAATATATAATAGTTTATGGAATTATATGTGGTCATCTCTTTTATGTTTTAAGAAAAAATTCCTTAATTTTATTAGATGATGTGATAAGTGTTGCTTAAAGGCTAATTGGTATATCCATTTAGCTTGATTTGGAAATAAGGCCTTACTAACAACTCAATAATTGATAGCACATTTGTTTACAAAAATTAGTGTAAACATTAAGAAGACTATTAATTCAAAGGCAGTAAAAAACCTAAGATGGTATTGGAAGAATGAGAGATAACATCATGTGAATCTAGTATCTTGTAATGTTTGAATTGGTCTACATTCACTACATCATGTGAATTTAGTATCCTGTAAAGTTTGAATTGGTCTACATTCACTACATGCATCTTAATCACAGAACTGCCTCAATGAAATTACATGCATAAAAGTTTAAACCAACATTTTTTAGAATAATTTTATGGTTTTACACGTTTTCATATATTTCAATATTTATTTATGTAATGAACCTAAATAGTGTCCACAAACTTTTCTTCACATATTTTTATTACGTTATTCTATACAAAATGGTAGACCACTATTTATGTTGTTTTTGGTATTTGTAGTATATATGTTGTTGATTTAGTTAGAGATTGGATTTATTTTTAGAAATAACTCTAAAATGATACTTCAAAAGTTTGTTTGTGACTAGTTAGAGGCTTTTTGGAACACTCTGATAGGCTTGCCTTAAAGTGTTGGATACATCTTCAAAGCTCACTCAACACATTTGTAGAGTTTTGTTCAAGGTTTTGAACCTAGATCTAAATTGTTTTCATATCTAATTCCTACAGAAGCACTAAGCGCTATCTTGAAACAAAAAAAAAAAAAAAGTACAAACAATCAAGTCATCAAAGAGCCAAAAAATACAGTGAAAAAATACATATTCATAGATTCACTCCCTAGGTTTATTCATTGGTCATGTTCTCTTCAAAAAGAAGTAATACTCATGTTACAAATTGCAGTCTTATTGTTTAAAAAACATGGTGCATTTAGGGAATAACACATCATCATCTGAATATTTATATGAATGGGCAACAAGAAGTACTCTAGGTATAGATGAATACTTCAATGAAATCAAATATTGTAGTTCCAAAATGTGCCAAAATAGGAAACTAAAGTAGTCAAAGCTTGTTGGTATCTATAGATTGGACCATGGAGTTCATATAGAAGAGGCACATTATAATTAACAAATTGTTATTCTTATAATAAATAAATATGCACATTATTTAATACATTATTATTGATCATTTAATTTCATTTTTTTATTTATGAAAAGCCGCTTTCGGTTCCCAATATTCCTGAAGAACCAACGAATGATATTGATAATATCAACTCTTAATATGAAGGACAAGGCACATTTATGGACGAAGCCACTTCATAGATAAATGCGGTTGGTGTCAATGAATTTATCCGAGACTTCTACACATCTTTTGAAGAAGTTGTTGATTCACCCCTAGCTCAGTTGGCTACTCTTTATGCAAATGTTGAATCTTCTATATTGGCAACACTTATGTTTTTGTTGAACTTGAAGGTTACACATGGATCGACGAACACATGCTTTACTGATATATTAAGTTTGGATTGATATTCCTATAAATTAATGCTCTAGATGTCTTAAAAGTTTTGAATATTTTGTATAATGATAAAAATCATTTGTTGCACTATGTTGACTTTTGGAAAAAAAAATACTTCCAAAGGACAATAAGTTGCCTCATTCTCATAGAGAATTATCTTCAATAATGAAAGACATTGGAATGGATTACAAGACATATGATCACGTCTAAATGACGATATATTGTAATATGGAAATAATGCAAATTTACAACAATGCCCAATGTGTCACACAAATAGGTATCATTAAGATCAAGTATCCAAGAAGGTTCCTTATAAAGTACTATAACACATTCCACTAAAGACAAGGTTTGAGAGAATGTTCAAATGCAAGAAGTTGGAAAAATATATGGATTATCATGCACAAGGGAGGATCCAAGATGGTGTCATGCGTATGGTTGCAGATAGTAAATATTGGAAAGAGATTGAGGTAAAATGGCCACATTTAAGAAATGATCCAAGGAATGCAATAATTTCACTAGCAATGGATGGCATCAATCCTTTGGAGATATTAGAACAACATATTCTGTTTGGCCAGTGTTAATTATAAACAGCAATCTTCCCCCTTAGATGGAAATGAAAAAAGAACATGCAATGTTAACTCTTATCATACCAGGTACTAGAACATATGAATGCAATGCTTTATCGAAGATTATATAAAAATATTTCGATTTAGTTAATCTTAATAAAGAACTCTTTGTTCACTTAGGGAAATATCAGGTAAAGGATATGGATGTATACATGGAGTCCCTCATTGATGAGCTTCATGAATTATGGGATGGTGTAAATATGTTTGATGTATCAAGACCTATCAATGATAGAAAATTTCTATTTCATGTGATTCTTATCTGGACAATTCATGATTCCTCAGGGCTCTCTATTTGTTGTGGTAATATAATATAAATTACATTTATAATTATTGTTTTAATTTTAGCACTTACTAAATATGGTTTCCAATCTTATTTTAGGACTACAAACAAAGGGGAACATGGACAAAATTGTTGCATATGTAGTCAAGGGATCTCAATAAATCTGTCTATGATGAGTATCGACAATTCATACCACAAAAGCATTGCTATTGAGTGTGTGATAAACATAAGTTCAATGGAGAGAAGTGGAAATGAGGAAGCCAATAAAGATGAACCCTGCTAGGTGGAAAGCGATGTATGACAAAAAAGAAGGGACAAGTTTTCCCCTAGGAATGAAAAGACTCTTTATTTTCTACAAATTAGAATATTATGAGAGCTTTCCATTAGCCCACCTATTTGATACTATGCACATCAGGAAAAATGTGGGTGGAAACATATAAATGGAAATAAAATTAAAGAACAAATAAAGTTAATAAAGGACCTTCGAGTTGCCAATATCATGTTGAACATGTGGTTGAACAAAGATAACTCATATGTTCATGCTCCATGGATATTTACATCAAATGAGAAAGAAACATCATTTCTACTATGAAAAGCATAATATTTCCTTATGGCTTTCATGCAACATTAAAAAACATATTCACAAGAGATGGATCAAAGTTCTGAGGCCTAAGAGCACATGATTGGTACAATTGGATAAAGATAACGTTGTCACATGTTATATTTGTTGGAAACTTAATTAGAAAATTGTATATCCTAGTGATAATATTATCTCATGCATATTTGAAGATGGTTATTTGTTAGTAGTCATGCTAGTATAGTGATAAAATCAGTTCATGCATATTTGAACATGGTTATTTGTTAATGGTCATGCAGTATGTGTTGCCTACAACAATACCAAGTACTTTTGACCACAATGTCATTTTCACTATTTACAAATTATGTAAATATCCAAGGAATTTTTCAATCCATCATGCATAATCTTCTGTTACTCTTATCATTTGAGGTGCATCATTTGTTATGCCTTTATATGATTTTCTACTTTTATTTTACAGGAAATAACAAGTCTTTATTGTAATACTTGTAGGTGGGTCTCATTTAAAGAGATACATCAGGATGACTTGAAGTATTGGAAAAGGAATGTTTCACTTTTGATGTGTCATATTAAAATGTGATTCCCTCCAATCACATTTTAATTCTCAATATCGCTACCTTGCACACCTAGTATAAGAGATTGAACATTGTGGTCTTATTCATATTCAAACGATGTGGCTCATGGAGAGATATATGAAGGTCTTAAAACAATTTAATTCTCAATATCGCTACCTTGCACACCTAGTATAAGAGATTGAACATTGTGGTCTTATTCATATTCAAACGATGTGGCTCATGGAGAGATATATGAAGGTCTTAAAACAATTTGTGAGGCAAAAAGATCTACCAGAAGGGTCCATAGTTGAGGGGCACATGGTTTTTCAGGCAATTGTTCATTTGATTGAGTACTTTCCTCAATTGAATCTTGAAGCTCTGTGATTATGGAATTATAACCAATCTCAAACATTTGAAGGAGAAAAAATAGAGGGTGAAGGGACTTCAAATAGGACAAAAGCTATAAAAAAATGTTAGGAGTTATTTTTATCTTAAGTTTTATATTACATGGCTTTAAATAATTATTGATTCATTGAACAAATACATTTTTAATTGTAGATGGTAAGGAGTGGGAGACTTTACATTTGTATGGTGCATATAATTTTGACTTTATGTTGGAATGGATGGAGAAGTACGCCGAAAAAAGATAAATTAGTAGATGAAAATGCATGGGCTGATATATATAATAGACAGGTGAAAACACTACTTGAGGATTGACTGCAAGCCATAAAAGAAAGTGACCAGAGAGATGCTTGTGGAATTGGCTAAAGACCAATATTGAACACGAGGCAACAAAATGGATGATAGAGTCACACAACAACAATTGAATTTCATTAAAGGAACTATAAATGGGGACGTGATATATACCCTTGAATCCAATTAGTTGATATTTATAGATATTTATATGAATTTAGGTAGGATATTACAAAGGATGTGGAATTTTGGTCATCACTTTCACATCAAAAAAGTTGATGAAAAGAGAAAAACTTATGATTGTGGAGTTTCAACATCATTTGAGGTGGAATGTCATTCACATGCAAATGATAAACAACCAATCACAATCACACTTCGCTACTATGGAGCATTGGAGGACATTATAGAGCTTGATTTTATGTCTTTTAAGAAAGTTGTTTTTCGTGTTGAATGGCACAAGCTTATCGAAGTGGGAGAAGAAAAAAATATCTTGCTCCATAATAATGGATTCCATATGTTCAATACATCTAGGTTTGAAGCCACTTCTGAACCTTATGTTTTTCCAAGTCAATACCAAAATTTTCTCATTCCAAATTTAGAACAACCTGGTTGGTAATTTGTGATTGATTGTGATTCAAGAGGACAAAGAGTAACATTTGTTCAAGATGTAGAGGACCATGATTTACTTGAAGATGCAGAAGTTCCCCCTGAAGAGATAGATGGACAAGATGGAGACGATGAATAATTTATTGCCAATGATGCATACTACCAAGACAAATACTGGGACGAGTTTACTGAAGTGTCTAAAGGACATGAGCAACTACATGGGCATCAAATCCATGAAGATAGTGAATTCATTGATTTTAATTTACCTGTAGTTGAAGGTGATGAAGACTATGAAAATGATGGTATTAATTTATTTGTGGATTTAGGGTCTATTAATGATGGGGTACATATGCCATCATATGAGGATATTTCATGCGAGGATGACATTTTTTATCACTATGTTTACTTTAAGATAGTTTTAAGGATTCACTACAATATAATTTTTCTTTACAAGTTAAGCATTGAGTTTTTAATTGTAGTGAACATTAAGTAATTTGAATGTTTAATGTTTTACTTGTGAGGATGACATCTTTTTATCACTATGTTTAATTTAAGATAGTTGTAAGGATTCACTACAATATAATTTTTCTTTACAAGTTAAGTAATGAGTTTTTAATTGTAGTGAACATAAAGTAATTTGAATGTTTAAGGTTTTACTTGAAAGATATATATATTTGGTGTTATCGGTTCTATTTTCCTATCTGTTTTTTGATCAAGGTTTTTCTTATATTTATGTTATTATGTGTTCTTTTAAGAATGTGCCCATGGGTGTTACCGATTCTACTATGGAGGATTCAATGATCTTAACTACTTTTATGGAAATGTTAACAAATGCACAAGGGCAAGATGCTGCTATGATGATGCATGAGGTAAGCTTGAATATTGCCTTTTATAGGTTCAAATATCTTATGTTCCTTATTATATTATGCTAATTTATGTTTGTGGAATGCAGGCAATCTCTAAAGTCGTTCCAACCTCTATAACACCTTTTAATACATCTAAGGTAATTCTAGTGGTTAAACTTGATCAATATATATTTGTGCATTTAATTAACTTATTTCACTATATCTATTTATTAATATTTGTGTTTTTTCTAAGCGTGCATTTTTTTGTCATGCAGCATTCATTTATGCCCCTCAATACACCCAATGTTGGCATGCAGGGATCATTAATGCCCCCATATACATCCAATGTTATGGAAAATGTAAGATTCAACCATCTACCTGCATTAGTTTGATTATGTTATTTGTTGAGAAATCTAGGGAATATATTTAATAAAGTTTTTGCACAACGACTCCATGATTTATGATGTCACCAACAGTTACATTGTCCTATGATGACTGCTACTAGTATGTAGACTTTTACCTCAGCTATGAGCTATTTCTCCAATTTGTATGCTTACCATGACACTTTCTTACTAAGATCCATTCAGCAATGCAAAAGGTCTTTCATCTTTTATTTTTTCCTTGCTATTCATAGTGTCTAAGGGTTTGTATAGTTCCCTTCTTTCATCATGCATTTCAATGGATCGCCCCATCCATTTTTTACTTCTTGTACTTGCAAGACTATTTTAGCAAGTAACCCAAGCAATATATTATTCCAAAACATTATGTCAAGTTACTTTTCTAGGTTTTTATGTAATCAAGAGGTCATTTTAGGGTTTATTAAATTCAAACCTTAGGTCATACTCTTTTCCCTTTATTTCATTATAGAGTTTATCCCATGCCCTAGAAATCAAACCATAGGGAACAAATACCATAATATTAAGTTTTCTAAATACTAGGGTTTTCTTAAAATATAAACCCATAAATTCAGCCCTACTACATGTTATGATGGACCCTTAAAAAGAAAATTATTATACATACCTCATGGACCCCTATATATAATGCTTATTATTTTGGTTGTCATGATTGTTTGCAATGGTACCATACATTTCATTGATCATTTTCCATCTGCATGACCTTCTTTTAATGAGTCTTCCAAGATATTGTCTTTCTATAGTGGGACTTGCTTCTTCATGTGTTCCATCAAGTTATAGTATGGTTGCTTATGGAACATTTCGACTTGGTCCTAGAGGGTCATTTGACTCTATTTAACTCAAATAAAAATCTTATGTGCAATATGTAAGAAGTCCAAATGGGTCTTTATGACAACGACTTAATGACCAATCCTAAGAGCTCACAATGGGAGCTTGATCTAGAATACAATTCATTGAGCATGAAACCCATGCCTCAATCATAACAAAAATAATCTTATTTTTCCTTTTTTCACATAAATTACATAGAATTGTGATTACATATGTCATTATGAAGACCGAACCTAGTTACATATTTCAACATTATTCATCTATTATTCCATCTTATTATTTATATTTGTTCCTTGTAGGATGTTTCTAGGGTGACTCCAACAAGTATACAATTTTTTGGTATAGAGGTTCATGTTATGCCCTCTACACCTAGACCAGAACGCCATAACATGCCCTTTACATCAAATGTGGGTTCAGTCAGAATTCTCCCACCCGGACCTGAACAAGTTTCTGTAGATCCTACCTTAGATCAATGGGTAAACTTGTTTTATTTTTTTATAATTTCATTTGTTATGTTTAGGATAATTATTTTAGAAATGAAAAATAGTTTCATATTTTGGTTGTGTTCTTAACAGTTCCATAATTTCATTGTAAATGTAGGAAGTAAGTGACAAAGTGCCTAATGTACCTATAATGGAATCTACCTCAACCCCCAAGACTACAACAATATCATCGATGACCACAAAAGGAATGCAAGAAGTTACAATCTTGCTCACTTCAGAAGGAAATATATTGAAGGATGAAATGGGGTTGAAATTTTATCACTTTATTTTTCATCATGCAGAACAATTATTTGGAAATACCATCCAAATGGATTCGAGGAAACAAACCAATGCCGAAAAATAAGAACTATTTAAAGATGTCGTAGTAGCATTTGGAAATCTTGGATTTGATAAGGAACTTATTTTAGATATTGAAAGTAAATACATTCACTTAAAGAAGTCCAATTTAAGGTCAAAGTTGATAAAACACTTGATGTATCCATGTCCAGCTTGGATCACAAACCAAGTGATGTGGGATGAACTTATGAAAGATGCCAAATTTAAGATGAAAGTCTAAAAAAATCCAAACTATATGTCATTTTCACAAGGAGGAGCTAAGAGACGCCTTTGAGATATAAAAAAATCAACCCAAGCTAGGGTGTAAAAAATTGGACCTCACAAATTAGGCTCTGGTGGATATAATAGTATTCGTGGTGGCATGGTAAGTGATATTTCCATCTATTATATTTTCTATTTTAGGAAAAATAACCATGCTCACATTGAGCTAATTGTATCTTATTAGTTATTTTACCTTATAAATATGATTATCTTTGTTAGTGTAGGTTCACCAGTTTCAAAAGGAAGCTTCAGAGGAAGACTTAAAATATGCTTTATTACATGGTTCCCAAAGTCTTCGACAACACATGATAGATCGACGGGAAAAATTAATTATTGGTTATGGATCTGAGGTTAGTTGACTATAATATTGATGATGCGATAATTCAATTGGAGGTATAATGTTATTCTAACAAGTTAAAGTGTGTTGTGTATAGGAATCAGGTGAAACATCTGGGAGTGAGCATGGGGAGGAGATACAAGCACATGATAATTCATTTGTTGCACAAAATCATTCAATTGTCAATCCTAAACCTTGGCAGGAAACCATTGCTAAATTTCAGCAAATGGTAGACATAAATAATGAGGAGGGTGTTCAATGTGATGAGCTTTCCACGCCCACAATTAATGTAGTGCCTCACAAAAAGAGGACAAAAAGGATTGGTATGTGTTTAATTTTAATAAATTGAACGTGCATCGCTCTAGCTTCTAAGGAGTGCACCAGGTTGTGAGGGTCCAAACATAAACTAATTATGTGTGCAACAAAACAAATTTTGAAGATACTTTGTTTTTTGAACTTTGTGGAATAAAAAAAATTTGAAGGTACCTTGTTTTTTGAAGGTACTTTGCTTTCATGCAGCACTATTTTTATGTGAGTGTCACAAAAAACCAATGCCTTGACTCTACATGATGAATTGAATATAATGTGACTTTAGGTTCACAATAGTTTTCTTCAATGATACTCCTACAACCATCTTCTAGACTATATGACTTTGTACACTTATGATATTTCATAATTGAAGATTTTTTTGTTGAGAATTATATTTTTAGATTAGACCTGTTTTGAATTTAGTGCTTGCTATTGTGTTTCTGTTTCCAAGAGGAAGCCCAACCATCATATTAGGGAGGGATTCTAAATAAATTCTTACTGTTTCTATTTCCAAGAGATGTTATGATATTTCAACATATAGGAAATAGTTAAGTATAACTTGGTCTAGTATAGAGTTAGGTAAAGTGTGTTTCTTTACTATGTACTTTTGTAACTTACAATGCAACGGTCACAATATGTTCTAGACATGAAGTGATTCGATGGTTCATTCTCTCCTCAGTATTACCAACACTTTATTTGTGGCTTAACACCCAATTGGTCTATGATCTATATTTAAAGAGCATGGACAATCATTTGTATAGTGACTGTTCATGAGAGAAGCTTATGTAAATTTTCTTTCTTTTAATAATAAATTGCATGAAGTGGTCGCGTTCACTCAGGTCATGGACTATTTCCCTCTTTGAGGGTTTTAACCACGTCAAGCATACCGGTGTATTGATCTATGATCTGTTTGTGAGAGGTGTCCTTTGGTGTTCTATCTGAGGAACCTATCCTGTAAATTCCTACATGGTGTCAAAGATATTTTAGGGCTGCATTTGTTGGTGATCCAAATCTGAAGCCTGTACAACTGCATCCAACTGTTGTTTCCTATATATATTGTTTCTAACTGCTTTCGGGCTAGGAGGACTACTCTATTATGTTAGGAGAATCTGTTCCAGTGACGAACCCCTTTTGTTTCATGCGAAAAGGTTTCTGGTAGCCCTAGCTATGTCATTTTTAATATCTGGAGGTATACAGTCTTTATTTGCAGTTTTAGTTATTCACTCTTTGTTTATTTCAGTTTATTTAGCTGTCTGTGTTTTATTACCAGATCTATACCTTTCATTTCTACATATGCTCTTTGCCCCGCGACTCTGTGCAATCTGGGAAAATCAAAAATAGAAAGGAAGAATTTTTGTCATGCCTATGCTCTTTTCTGCCACGCCTTAGTGTGATCTTGGAAAATCAAAAACATTAAGAAAAATATTTAGTATCTAGCGAAGGCTAACTTCAAACCATAAGGTTTGGTTTTTTTTGCATGTCTATGTTGGGTTGTGTGGTTTTTGTTTTGTAGGCAAAAAGAGTTGTTTCAAATAAGCACGCACCCTAAAAATTTAATGACTAAAAAAAGAACAAAACACCCTTCCTCTTTTCCAAAAATTACTAACCTTTTAAACTAGCTCACTTGGTCCAAAGTTACTTTATGAGAATAGAGGTCTTGGGTTCAAGTCTTTATTTTTGTTGAGTTACATTTTCAAAAAGCACATGTAACTTATGTTTTAAAGTTACTTTATATAAAAGTGTTATCACCCATTATAAAAAGTGAGTCACTTATCTAAGTTATAATTTAGTGAGTAGCTCATAAAGTACCATTGTAAAAGTGACTTTCACTTATTTATAAAAGTGGTTCACATAAATATTGTTTTAAAGTGAGCTAATTACATTAAGTTTGGAAATGGGGTTTTTTTTTTTTAAATATAACATTATCATTCTCTTCTGCGCATACATGCACTTTGTTGGCATCTTCAATAACTTTTCCTCGAAGAGCCATAACTTCTTCATCCATAAGCCATTTTTAGAGCCATTTTTTTTTTAAATCGGCCTAATTTTTTGAGATCTTTCTATTAGAACACTTAGTTTCAACATCTACAACTTCAGTTTATGTTAAAATGGAAAGTCCATGCCAAGTTATTCTTGATAGCACCAATTACTTCAAATGGTGGTCCTACATTGTGGATTTACTTAGAAATAAAGGTCTTTACATAATAGCCTCAAGCGAAGAAACTAAACCTAAAGATGAAGATAAGGCAGTCAAATGGGAAAATAGGCAAGATCAACCATGTGTGTTAATAGGGATGTCTATTTCTCTAGACCTTAGATTCCATATCACAGAACTTGATGCCCCTAATGAAGCAATGAAATAGCTCACTAAAGTTTTTGGAATTAAAAATGAAATTAGAGCCCATCAACTCAAAAATGAGTTGCTTACGTTGGACCCCAATAATTGTTTTTCCGTTGAAGATTTTTTGTCCAAGTTCAATGCCCTTAGACTTCTCTTGGAAAGTGTTAAGGTAAAGAAAGAAGATGGTAGCCTTATCTATTCCATTCTTACTAAGTTGGGACCAGCCTACACTGTGTTTGTTTCCACCTTCCATTCTACTAGAGAAGCCTTTATTTCTCAAGGACAATACTACAAGTACCCCTCTTTTTATGCCTCTTGTGATTATTTAATAAGAGAACAAGAAAAACTCTTACATCTTGGTCTTCTTAATCTTGGAAACTCTTCTAAGAAAGCCTTAGCCACCCAGCAACAACCAAATTCAAAGAATCCTAAGAAGCAGTATCCTAAAAGGAATACTCCTAAACCAAACAAGGGTCCTAAGCAATTTCAGTCTCAAAATGAAAAATCAATTCAACAAAATGATAAGGAAAATAAAAGCAAAGGGAGGAAGAATGATAGACATTGCAAGTTTTGTAATCGAGATGGCCACTTAGAATCTAAATTCTTTAAGAATATGGAAGCCTTGGAAGTAGCAATGAAGAGGCATACCATCCATTTAGAGCACTCTTCAACTTCAAATTCATCTTTAGGAATAGCGCTTTCTGCATGTGGTTGTCAAGAATCTCGGTCTGGTTATGCACTAAATGTATCTTCTTCCTCTCATTCTCATGAGTTGATCATTGATTTTGGAGTTCTAAGGAAACTCCTCCCCCACCTTCTCAGGATCCTCCTTCAGCTCCTCATCTTCCAAAATGGGTCTGTGCTAGTCAGATGCAGTAGGTGCTCTTACAGGTGATCCTATAGATCAGCGACCTACACGTTCTTAGTTTGATAGAGCCTCTTCTTTACTGACTCAAGCTTCAAGGAATTATGATCCTAACACATTTGCAGAAGCTTCAAGCCATCTAGTTGGGATGCCTCTCTGAATGAAGTATATCATTCATTATTGGCAAATGATACATGGGATCTTGTTCCTTTTCCAAAGGGATGAAGACTTGTTAGATGCAAGTGGGTTTACAGAACCAAGTATGGACCATATGGAAAAGTTGATAAACATAAATCTCATCTTGTTACTAAGGGCTTTTCACAAGTTGAAGGAATTAACTATGCTGAAACCTTCTCACCTGTTGCCAAAATGAACTCTATCTGCCTTGTTCCTTCCCTTGCTGCCTCTTTTAAATGGGAAGTCCATTAGATGGATGTTAAATATGTCTTTTTGCATGGGGACTTGCATGAAGAAATACATATGGAACAACCTACTAGCTTTATACAAACAGACTCCAGCCTTGTATGTCAGCTAAAGAAATCCCTTTATGGCCTCAAGCAAGCCCCTTGGGCTTGGTATGCCAAAATGGATAGCTTTATTTTAGATACTAGATTTTCTAGGTGTTATTCTGACAATACTGTCTACACCAAGAATGTGGGTAAGTATCTTATCATTCTTGTTCTTTATGTTGATGATCTTATCCTTACTAGTAGTGATCCCAACCTTATAAACCATGTGAAGTCCGACCTTAAAAAGAAGTTTGAAATGACAAACTTAGGACACTTGCACTATTTTCTTGGTCTTTAAGTCTTGCAAACCAAGGAAGGTATTTCCCTTTCCCAGTCCAGGTATGCCTGTGATCTTCTACACCATTTTCACATGGAAGACTATAAGTCAACCCCTTCTCCCTTTCAGTCTACAGCCAAACTTTCAATCGCTTGTACTTCCCCTAAATTTGATGCTACCTTTTACTATCAGCTTGTAGCAAAAATTTTGTATCTGACCTATACTCGTCCTAAACTTTCCTTTGTTTTCCGCCTTAATGCTCAGTTTATGCAAAAACCATATGAAATTCATTGGAAAGAAGCTAAAATAATACTTTGTTATGTTTGAGGTACAATTCAGTTTGAGATTCATTACACTGCAGAAGCATCTCCTCTATTGGTTGGGTTCACTGATTCTAATTGGGCTCGTGACCCTGATGATCGGAAGTCTATTGAAGGTTATGTCTTAACTATTGGCTATGGACATATTACATGGGCTTGAAAGAAACAAAGTGCCATTTCTCTTTCTTCAGCAAAAACAGAGTATTGTGGTGCCGTAGAAGCTAGTAAGGAAGCCCTGTGGCTTCATCAGATCTTGTCAGAGTTTGGCTTTCAGTAGCAGCATCTGTCTACACTTTGGTGTCATAATAAAAGTGCCACTCAACTATCCAAAGATCTAGTCCAACATCAAGACAACAAACACATTGAACTACACATGCACTTCATAAGAAGCTCATTCATGGCCATGTTCTTGAAGTTCAATATTGTTCAACCGATGATCAAGTAGTAGACATCTTTACAAAGGCTCTCACAGAGGCGAAGTTTACTAAACTTCGATTTATGGTTGGAGTTCAAGAAGTTTTCACTAAGGGGGGTACGCTCTAATGCCTCCTTCCTTCTCCTATTGTGTTATATTTGTACATCCTTTAATCCTATCCCAATATGTTGTTAAGGGGGGATGTTAGGATATTCCGACACATAGGAAATAGTTAAGCATAACTTGGTCTAGTGTAGAGTTAGGTAAAGTGTATTTCTTTTCTATGTACTTTTAACTTAGAATCTGACGTTTAAGATATGTTCTAGACATGAAGTGACCTGACGGTTCATTCTCTCCTTGGTATTAGTGACACTTGATCTATGGCTTAGCATCCGATTGGTCCATGATCTCTATTTAAAGAGAATGGAGGGTCATTTATAGGGTGATCATTCATGAGAGAAGTTTATTTAAATTTTCTTTCTTTCATTAATAAATTTCGTGAAGTGGCTGTGTTGGCTCAGGCCATGGACTATTTCCCTCTTTGAGGTTTTTAACCACATCAAGAATACTGATGTATTGATCTGTGATCTTTTTGTGAGAGGTGTCCTTTGGTGTTCTATTTGAGGAACTTACCCTCTAAATTCCTACAAGAGATAGCCAAACTATCATGTTAGGGTGGGATTCATTTTGTTTATTATTTCCTTTTTCTAACTGCATATACAACCTTCATTAGTGTTATTAATTATTAATGTAATTTTTTGGTTTCACTGTTACAAGACAAAAAGCCACAAGCATGCCCTTTTTTATGGAACCTCTGCATCCATGGCATTCGTGGGGTCAATTAGTACACTTCATCGCAATCCTTATATTTTTTAGGTAACACACTATTTGTTATTGTTTTTATTTCTTTGTTGTAGTTGTTTCTTGGTTGTATTCAGTAGTATTCATTCCCTTACATGCTTTATATATCCATGGCTATAATTTGTATCTCCTTCTCTAGCTAGTAGGTTTTTCTCTCGTTGTTGTTTTTTTCATTTTAGAGTTCAATGGATCCACCAAGCTTCTATCCCTTTGGGAAAATTTTGCATTCTTGATATCCTTTGGTTCATATAGATAATGCTAGCCGCATGGGATCCTCTAAGAAATCATCCCGATTTATGGAGGGTAAAATATGGATCACTTCAGGTAATTTTGAAGTATTCTCTGTTTTTTTTAGGCTCTAGTAATTTATAGGATATCCATCTCATAGACAAATATGTAGAAACAAGTCCATATATTTCTTTGTCCCTTAACATTCAAATTTCTCAACTTCCATTAGGCTTCAATTAGAACCCAACATCCAATCCTATAATTATGTCACAATTATTATACTAAGCATTTAAAATTAATTTATGACAATAACTCTCTAAGTGTTTATAACAATGCCTTAATCATCATTCTAGTAACAATTTAGCTTCAAAATGATGCCTGTCAACTTTTCTTTTGTCCAAATCCGTGAACACTTAACTTTATATGACTGGAAAATGAAGAGACAGGAGGCCTCCAAACTCTAGAGTGTAAGAAATTGGAGGAGTGGACATGGTGAACATTTGTGGTGAACATTGGTAAGGAAGAAAGTTGTTTATGGTGTGCTCTTCCACGTCCAAGTACTCTTCAGCAGCATCACAGGTAAGTCATTTCTCCCACGTTACATTGTGTTGTTCCATGTTCTACGTTTCAAAATAAAAATGTTCCATATTATATTTACTATGAGTTATCGTTTCTTAAAAATTATATGAGAAGAAACGGTATAGCTCATTATCAAAATCTAAGTGGGTTTAAGTAGTTGCAAGGTGTCTACATTGTGGCTTATAGATTTTCTTAACTTAAAAAAATATGTACACTCACCAATGTAATCATTCCGCACTCGGGGTTTTATCATTATACAGAATGGGATCATCGTCAACATTAGTTGTCATGCTCAGTTGATTTAATTATGTTTAGGTCAAATGTGTCTATGGTTACGATGTTTCTGTGTTTCTTATTTTGTTGCAACATATTCTGTCATGTATGATAGATTTATTTTTAGAGTAGCAAGCAATCCCTCTCTTCATTGTAAATGCATCAAAATCATTTAGATAACAAATCCAAATGTTAAAAGAGTCTTCTTAAAACAGCAACAAGCCGCAAGGACGCATTTTATTGTCTTTTAATTTTATTTATCTTCTTTTAATTTCAATTTTAGAATCTTGAAAATGATGCCTGTCAACTTTTCTTTTGTCCAAAATTGTGAACACTTAAATTTAATTAATGATCAGAACATCCTAAGCAGTAATTGAAATGTCTCAATCATTATTCTAGTAAGAATCTAGCTTCAAAATGATGGATGACAACATTTCATCTCCTGGATTCATTTTATCTACTGCATTCGATTTTATTTTCCCATCGTACTAGGATTCCCACATTAAAAACATTTTCCCAAAGCACAACTCAGTTTTAAAGATCCATGTTCAAAATTTATTTTCAGGGCATTCACGAGCCAGTGTTAAGAATCTATTTTTCTTTTATAACAATGGGGATTTGGTTAGCTGGTGAAGTCAATGGAGTGTCAAGTTGCTTACCAGACTCCCATTCTTGGCACATGGCATAAGGTTCAAAGGGATGAGATCTGTTGCAAGTCCAAGGATATGTTTGCAGAGTAGATATCCCTAAGACCTAGCACCTAGGCAGAAATAAATATTCTCTTTTGTGGGGCAGCCCCTCAGGATATGACTCTCAAATCAACTCCAATGAAAGGAGATATATTTTCCATACACAAGGATTGCTTGATAAGCCACAACACAGATCAGTCTTCTAGTGCACAAAGCATTGTTCAATACCCATTTTTAATTGAATTTTATTAGAAGGCACTAAGGGGGCTCAAGAAACCCTTAGTCTTATCTTGAATATTTCTCCAATGCGCAACGAAAGCACAAGAATCTAACCAATCAATCTCATATAACTTATTTCTCAAGATGTTTTAATAATTACAATCATATTGAAATTATTTACAATAAATTCCAAAAATGTGACTATTGGAGAAAAGAAAACCAACCTGCGTATCCTTCTCAGCTTGAAGAGAAGAAAAATCCTTGGCTTTATCCTTTTGCATTTGTTTTCTCTTCCTTCCATTCAAGGAATTCAAAGCTATTTCACTTGTAATCTAATGAGAGCTGGAAGATTCTTCATGAGTAGTTCTAACTTCTGCATCATCAGACTCATTTCCTAATGTTCCAAGTCCTGGTGTAGAAGACCTCGACATCCCCCCAAAAGAATTTCCATCCCCTGCCTGTTGTAAAACCAGTGGAGCATAAGCAGTTATATTCCATGAAACTTTCAAGGATACTGGAGCATCTATATCATCATTGAATTCTTTGTTGATGCCAGTCAAATATGCATGTGAGTTTTTCCAATGCATGATCTGCTATGTTCGTATGCTAATTTCAATTTTAGAATATTCAAAATGATGCTTGCCAACTTTTCTTTTGTCCATATTTGTGAACACTTAAATTTAATTAATTTCATAATATCCTAAGCAATGATGGAAATGTCTCAATCATCATTCTAATAAGAATGTAGCTTCAAAATGATGGATGGCAACTTTTCATCTCCTGGATTCATTTTATCTACAGCATGCAATTATATTCTCCCATTGTACTAGGGTTCCCAAATTCAAAACATTTTCCCAAAGCACAACTCAATTTAAATAGATTGAATAGATTGAACAAAATTGTGACACAGTTTTTGTTTTGTTTCTTTTAAAAGTTGTGAATTATTGTCTAAAGGCAACAACTAGATAGAAATTCTCCTTGTTATTCCTTGAACCATATTTATGTATGGATTAGAATAGAAACAACTAGATTTTCACTAGTATTCATGACATTTTTGGGCTTTGAAAAACCCCATTAGTTGCCTTCTTGCAAGCCAAACTCGAGATACAACTTGATAGAAAACAAATTCCAGATTTTTTTTGCATCTATTAGGCTGATGTTCAGGAAATCTGTATATTGATTGATTGAAGGTTGAAGCTAAAGCAGATGGATTTAGAGCTTGCATTGAAGTTTGAACAACAACAACTCAACAGTTGTAAGTTTGAATTCTGGACTTGACAACTTGAGGTTTGAACTATATGAACTTGGTGTTTATCTTGTTACTAATTAGAAACATAGAGTCTTAGTGCTTTATTGGCCCATTAGGCAATAATCATGGTATCTAGCTTGTGTGTCTAGCACTCAATAATGATGAGGAGTACACTAAAGAAGTTTTTATTTATATTTTTAAATTGTTTTGTCTTTGCATATTTACATTATCTAGGTTTCAATTATGTCGTCGTTAAGAAATGTTGTAAAGTAGTGGGCTCACAAGGAACACGCCCAATCGTATGTATTTATTCTTCCTTAGAATTTTCAGTCAGCGATTTATTTTGGAAAAAGTAATACAATAATATGATTTTTGGCATATTTGTTTTTAAACTTTGGAAACCCATAAATATAAATTAAGAAGAAAACATTAGACTATTAGCATTTTTTCCATGTAGGGCTGAAAAGAATAAATTTTGGTTACTAGAGAAACACAAGGACTATGTTCTTAGGGCTTGTGATTATCTCAAGAAGTAGTAAAACATCCAGCTATTCCATGCAAAATTTATTTATATATTATTTTTTCGATAAATTATTTTTGGGTTGAAATTATTTCTCATAACTTTTCCAAACAGGAAAAGCTGCATCTAATTACCCATAATATTCTCTTTATGAAATGAAATTGATCCACAGTGGCATCTCTCATTTATGATACAATTGTCTGTGTAATTTACATATATTGGCGTGCATTTGCTTATGTATATAAATATGTTACTTTGTTGGTATGCTTTTCTTCACTGTCTTCCCTTCTGATGGTTTAGATTGTTATTGATAATATAGAGGCTTCGAGGGTAAGCAACATCTAGAAACCTCGATGAATTTTATTTTCAAATGATCAACACACCGTCCAAAGTAAGGAAATTCAAATATTTCATTATTTATTGCTTTAATTGCACCGAAGTTTAAGATGTTAAAAGTTTATTATTTTTTGTTCTTAGGAGTGGCACAAAGCAATATTCCAATGAGGAACTATTATTAATGAATACCCAAGACATACAATATGTGCTTCAAAAAGCACAGAGTGAAAAGAAGGTACAAACATTACTAAGTACATTGGACAATGTGAAGGTGGATGGCATTTTTATATTTTTTTTTGGCAATATTTTAATGTGCTTATTATGAATGATGCAAAAGGTAGAGTGACTTCAGTCTGCACTTCATTGCATTGGTTGCCCTCCTTCAAAAAGACACACTTATTTTGGAAAAGATAGGTATTATTAGCATGCCAAATTTATTTAGTAAGCCATAACACCTTTAATGGTCAAATGTATGATCAAAGATATGGAAAAAGAGAATGCATACATCAACATTAATTTCATTCATGAGGTTCATTTATTTCCATAATAGTATCATTGAGAAATATTCATTATCTAACATATTTGTCAATTATTTGTGTTAACTAACAAGTTATTCATTATGTTCTTTGTCATTACACCTCTCTGGTATTTTATTCTCTTTTCTATGAAATTCAATAAATCATATTGAATTTTGTGCTTTTGTCTAACAATGGAATAATAGAGGGAATAATGGGGTGAGCCCTAGAGAAAGGATCCCCTCCACTCCTACCACTGAAGCTCATGTGGAAGAAAATTTTAATTGATGACTAGCCGCTCAATCAATCATGGAGACTAGTACTCTGGATCAAAGGAAATAGCCTTTAGCAGTGATCCCTCATGGAATCCACACGCCTCTAGTCCTTTGAAGTCATCCTAGCCTCTCGGGCACGGTATCCTCAAATATATATCAGAAAGATATCCTACTAGTCCTTTGAAGTCTATCCCAGCCTCTCGAGCACGATCTCCTCAAATATCTATCAGAAGGATATCCTGCTGGAGGATGTTGGGGGAAGAGCTTTGAGTCCTCACTACTCTGACGTCCGAATGATAAATTTGTCTTCGGCTGTTGTTTTATACTAAAACTTGGTTGGAAAACAAGGAAGAAAGCATTGATCACGTTGGACAAATATGGATGTAGATTCCTAGTTTGATGAGTCACAATTCCTCTAACCAGAAAGATATTCCCACTCAATTTAATTTATATATACTCTTTGGTAGTGAGAATCTTGTTACCTACAAAACCTACCTAACACCTCATAAGGGAAAGAACTATATGTAGTAGAATACATACTCCCTACCCTATATTTGATACCCAAATGTTATTATCTTGGGAATTGCCAACAATGACATTATTGTTAATATGATCAGTTTTAGTGGTTCTCTTAAAATTATATGGAAATTTATAATAGTACATAAAGTACCTATGTGGGTCATTAATATTATCCCAGACAATTTTCTTAACACCCCCCCCCGCCCCCCAGAAATTAAACCAACCTAGATCCAACTTAACTTCGGATCTAGTAAGAGCTCAAAGGGATCAAGACATTTGATCCTTCAAGTTGCTTAGTACATCATGAGTGAAGATGGATCTAGGTTGGTAATTATTATATTGCTAATTTGATAATTTATGATAATGTTTACAATATTTTCATTTCTGGTGGAATTGTGGGGTGGGCACCAAGTGGAGGGCAGAGATTATAGCACTATGGGCTGTCTTATTTTGTGCCAAATGGTTATCCCTTGAGAAGATGGATATATTGGGACATTCAAAAGTGGTGATTGATTAGGTCTTACAAAGTTCTAAATTTGAATGACATTTTTTTCAAATTGGATTAGGATGATGTTTGAACATTTCAGCATAGGTAAATTTTTGTCACATTTACAAGGAACAAAATGAAGTGGTCAAAGCCCTATTAAAAGTTGAGCACCAATACCTTCTCGAAAAATCATCTATACTACACACTCCAATGATCAATATCAAATTGTTGGAAAAATTAATTTCACATTGTTTTCACCTAAATATGTTGGTTTTGTATTTGTAATATGTAAATCATTAGGTAATAACGCGAATGCATTAGTACATTGTGATGGAATTTCCACCCATACCAAGTATTTGGCTTTTCCTTGTAACTTTGGCAAGATCCTTTTGATTTTTAGGCTTTTGTGAAAGGTAATTAATGGGTTTTGAGAGAATCGGTGGCCAAAATGGGTAAGATGGTTGGTAAAATGTGGATTTGTACTTTGGTATTTCTATTAAATGGATTTTATATTAATTTTTTGGTATTTCATATCAAATGGCTTTTATATTCGACTACCCCTCACTGTAGTTTTTTTTACCTTGTGACTCACAATATAGAAATTTGTAACAGTACATAAATTACCTATGTGGGTCATTAATATTATCTTGGCCAATTTTCATAACACCCCCCCCCAACCACAGAAGTTAAACCAAGCCTAGATCCATCTTAACTTCGGATCTAGTAAGAGCTTAGAGTGATCAAGACATTTGATCCTTCAAGTCGATTATTACATCATGATTGAAGATGGATCTAGGTTGGTAATTATTATATTGCTAATTTGATAATTTATGATAATGTTTACAATATTTTCATTTCTGATGGAATTGTGGGGTGGGCACCAAGTGGAGGGGAGAGATCATACCACTGTGGGGTGTCTTATTTTGTGCCAAATGGTTATCCATTGAGAAGATGGATATATTGGTACATTCAAAAGTGGTGATTGATTGGGTCTTGCAAAGGTCTAAATTTGAACGTCATTTTTTTGAAATTGAATTGGGATGATGATTGAACATTTCAATATAGGTAAATTTTTGTCACATTTACAAGGAACAAAATGAAGTGGTCAAAGCTCTATTAAAAGTTGGCCACCAATATCTTCTTGAAAAATCATCTATACTACATACTCCAATGATCAATATCAAATTGTTGGAAAAATTAACTTCACATTGTTTTCACTTGAATGTGTTGGTTTTGTATTTGTAATATTAGTAATATGTAAATCATTGGGTAATAACGTGAATGAATTAGTACATTGTGATGGAATTTCCATCCATACTAAGTAGTTGGCTTTTCCTTATCACTGTGACAAGATCCTTTTGATTTTTAGGGTTTTGTGAAAGGTAATTTATGGGTTTTGAGAAAATCGGTGGCAAAATGTATAAGCTTGTTGGTCATGTGTGGATTTGTATTTTGGTATTTCTATTAAATGGATTTTATATTAACATTTTGGTATTTCGTATCAAATGTATTTTATATTCGACTACCCCCCACTGTAGTTATTTTTTTCCCTCGTGACTCACAATATGTTTATGATTTAGGGTTTTGAGAAGATATGTGGCCAAATGGTTGATAAAGCTCTAGATTTGTATTTTGGTATTTTGAATTAAATGACCTTGTTATTCGATTATTCTTCTCATTGTAAGTGTGACAATATCTTTATGATTTGGTCTTATAGGAAAGCTATTTTTGAGGTTTTAAGAGTATGGTTTATTAGAGGGGTGTCTCATGTTAGTGAGATATTGGATTATTAGGTCTAGTGTATAGCTCTAAGAATGCATTTGTATTGTCGGTGTACATACCTCATGAAGTTAAATTTTCTTAAGTGAATGATCTAATCATTGATCATCTGTCCCTTGTTACTGTTTGTAGGTGAAATAACCAACTACGTGTCTTTGATGCTAGCTCTAAGTGAATACACTTGAGTTATTCTATATTGTGTATGGAATTCAATCTTCAGTATGATCTTGATTAGTTCTTCTCCTAGCTTTTAAACATGGTATCACACAGTGGTATGTAGAGATTTATCCATTGCTTTAGATTTGTTCGTTGGTGGTGGCCTCGTAGTATCTAAACCTTGACACTATGGTTTTTTGAGCTTTTTGTTATTTGTGGAGCTTTAATTCATCTTCCCTTGATGCATTAAATACTGTCTTTGTGGAGGTCCCTACCGATTGCACTCACACATATTCTGCATATATTTTGAATTTTCTTACACTTATGGCTTCTTGGAGTTCTTATGTGGATCTTTGATAGCATTGTTGGCTTGGTGTTACTTGGAATTTTTTAGAGTTTGTAATATATGTTGGTTAGACCTTTCAACCTCCACAAGCCTTATTGTTGTTTTACTACTTGATGGTGTTTTCATCTGTTGGAAGATCTCGCCTTTGTTTTAATTTGTAACCAACACCATTTTTTCCGATATCATTTATGTAGTTGTCATTGTTAGTGATCCTTATGCCCTTGTAATCAATCCTCCTTCATGGCAAAATTCCACTATGTTCTTTGAGGGTACTTGGTCCTTTGTGTAAAGTTATATTCATATTTTATGACTAGAGAATTCAACCTCCAAAGTAGTGGTGCTATTTCCTTTTAGTGCATCTCTGTGGGATCTTCTTTAGTTTAATCTCCAAGGTGTTTCACCATTAGTGGTACTTATTTCCTAGCAACCTTGTAAAGCTCCTTTTCTAGCTTTCATGCATTTTGTTCGTGGATGCCTCTGATAACCTTATAACCAAAATCGAAGTCACACTATACACCATGTTAGTTAAGTTATCACTGTTCATAATTTGACTTTTTATTGCTTAATTTCTCACTTTTATAAAGATGATAGTGGAACCTTCCTTTTCTGGTAGTGGGATTGATATTGATTGTTATTCTTTAGTGTAAGTTAAATCATATTGAATAATTATGGTTATTCAAGAAAATCATATCCCACATTAGAAGCAATCACGAGAATCCTTTGTTGATCAAAACAGAAATATTAGTTATACATGTGGTCGATCTAATTTATCAAAACTGACATTCAAGTGGAGTCATTTATGAAGTAGGTGTGCATGATCTCAGAATTTTGTTTGAGAGTTATATTAGAAGCTAGTGCTTAATGAAATGTGTAGGTATGGATAAGTTGATTCTGATTTATGGTTTTATTGATTTCAAGCAGAAAAAATCCAACCAATCACTAGAAGCCTTCACCGATCAAACCACAAATATTAGTTATAGGTGTGGGTAGTCTAATTTATCGGAGTTGGCATTCCCGTGGAGTCATTTATGAAGTAGGCGTGGGTGATCTCATAATTGTGTTTGAGATTTATGTTAGAAGATTATGCTTAATGAAACGTGCAGGTATGGATAAATCGATTCTGCTTTATGATGTTATTGATTTCAAGCAGATGAAATTGATTCTGCTTTATAATTTTATTGATTTCAAGCAGATAATTATTGATTAAATTTAGGTTTGTGAAATCTATATCATAAAAATAATATTTTATTTTTGGTAAAAATCATATTATAAGATTTTTGTCGATATGTTTAGAATAAGCTAGTCTAGTTTATAGTCAGGAAAAGATCCTGTTCTTCATTTTGTCTTGAAAATAAACCACATTGTATAATTAGAAACCTACTAAATTCCGATGATGTGATTTTTACCCAAAATATTTTGCCTCTTCAAATAATTACTATTTAATGGTCAATTGCAAAAGAGCTAATTTTAATGTCGATTCTTACCAAACTTCTCCATTTAAGAATGCATCCCTCTGCACTTCTTCCATATTCACGTTCATTCATCTTTGTTGATATCTCTTGCCATAGAATTCCATGCTTTATTGTAGCCTTATTGAATTTGGATTGCATTTCATCCTTTAATTTTACCAAATATTTTGTTTCTGGCTTTTCCCAGTTTTTAGATCGCTCCTTCATTTGAACAAGCTTTTCTTTATTCCGGCCGCCCTTCCAATCAGTTTTTATTTCTACCACGTACCTCTAATTGCCCAGAGTTTTGGCCTCCCTAGAGAGGAAATATCATGAAATAGATTCTATGGAAAGATATATCAGAAAAGATGAACGAATGTAGATATGGAAGAAGTGCAGAGGGATGCATTCATAAATGGAGAAACCTAGTAATATTTTGAAACAATCAATGTGAATCGATGTGTATTGCAGTATTTTAATAATAAATATAGTTGACAATATGTGGTTTCAATCTCTCTATCAATTACGCTTTTCCTGGTGTAGCTGGTATATGTTGTGTATGGAGTTCAAGTTTGTTTTGTTTTGTGTATTGAGTTCAAGATTTTGTATGGTCCTGGTGAGCACTCCATGTTTTTTAAACATGCTATCAGGGCATGTGATGTAGATATTTCTTCATTTCATTAGCTTTTACGTTGTACGTTGGTGGTGGCCTTGACATAGTAGCCATGGCTACCCTTTTTTCATGTTGCTCATTGCTCATTCATGACCTTGGCTAACTGCTCTCTCTTAGCACACCCTTTCTCGGTTTCCATAATTGACCCCTTCTCGTTCGCTTCCTATTTTGGGTTATTTCTCTATTTTGGGCTATTCCAGCCGTGACTAATAGAAGTTAATAGCAGACGTGTACATTTCACAAACTTGTAGGAGATACCACGCTGGCTAAGAAATTGTTACTGCAAATATCTATTTCCTCAGAATCTATATTTGGCTCTAACTGGAACATATAGCCTATCCCATATACATGGGTATGTTGAACATGTCTTTTGGAAATTTAAATCTCGGTGAGGGATAATATCAGCCCAAGTATAAATTATTTTTCACCCTACTCAAATAGCACAAATTGAGGTTGTTCAAAACTTTCTCCCATTCTTTTGGAGAGCTTCCAAATCATTGTGAGAGTCATTTTTCTCTCTGCTCTCTCTACAATTTCTCTTTATTCATATTTTTTTCTCTTTTCCCAGAAGAAAACCATGAAATTTCTGAGTATCCACAAGTTTTTCTAGAAGGTCCTTGTCCCAATTTATCCTTGAAAACTTTGATCAAAATATAGATATTATGATCCCCAGAAGGGCCATTTTAATTTTTCTCTCATAGTAAAGCAATGTGTAAGTCAGTATAAGAAATCTCTTGGTATTGAGTGCCCTCTTTTTATTTAGCTTTGATTGGGTTTGAATATTATGATTGTGTACTTTGTTGCTTAATGTTCATTTGTTTATGAGACAAGAGATCCACTTTGATACAGTGATTTGACTACCAAAATGTTAAATTTATTATATATATATATATATATATAAGTTACATCTTATTTTATTTTTTAAATTTCCTTTTCTTGATAAGAGAAAATAGATGTTCTTAGCAATTAAACCGAGTCAATAAGCTAACACCATGCATATTTATACCATTAATAGTGAGTAAATGATAATTACTAATAGTATAAGGAAACATTTCAAGTACCACAAAAAAGAACATTATCAAATGGAGTGTTTATTATGAGGTTGTGCAATTCTATCCCAATGAAAACGACTCTACTCACCATGATTGTGTGAATGACAATAGACTATGAGAACTTGATTCAAGGTTTGAAAGTTACCTTGTATTTTCCCTAGTATTCATGACATTTTTGGGCTTTGAAAATCCCCATTAGTTACCTGCTTGCAAGCCGAACTCAAGATACAACCTGATAGAAAAAATATCAAACTTTTTTCTACACCTATCAAGCTAAAGTTTAGGAAATATGTATGTTGATTGACTAAAGGAAGCTAAAGCGGTTTACCTCTTGACCTCACCCACTGGTCCACTACAGAGGGGTTCATAACTGAAGTTTGTACAAAAGCTATTCAACAACTAGAAGTTTGAACTCTAGACTTGATAGCTTGATGTTTGAACTATATGAACTTGGTGTTTAACTTGCTACTAATTAGAAACATATAGTCTTATTGCTATATTGGCCCATTAGATAGTACTCATGGTATCTAGCTTGTGTGTCTGGCACTCAGTAATGATGAGGAGTACACTAAAGAAGTTTTTATCTCTATTTTTAAATTGTTTTGTCTTTGCATATTTATGTTATCTAGTCTCCAATTATGTCGTCGTTAAGAAACGATGTAAAGCACGGGCTCACAAGGAACAAATCTAGTCGTATGTATTTATTATTCCTTAGAATTTTCAGTTAGTGATTTATTTTGTAAAAAGTAATACAATAATATGATTTTTGGCATATTTGTTTGTAAACTTTGGAAATCTAGAAATATAAACTATGAAGAAAACATTAGATTATTAACATTTTATCCATGCAGGGTTGAAAGGAATAAATTTTGGTTACTATAGAAACACAAGGACTATGTACTTAGGGCTCGTGATTATCACAAGAAGAAGGAAAACATCCAGGGATTCCATGCAAAATTTCTTTATATATTATTTTTTCAATAAATTATTTTCAGGTTGAAATTGTTTCTCATAACATTTGCAAACAGGAAAAGCTGCATCTAATCACCCATAATCTTCCTTTTGTGAAATGGCATGGATCCACAATGACATCTCTCATTTATGATACAATTGTTTGTGTAATTTATATATATCGGTGTACATTTTCTTATGTGTGTTCATATGTTACATTGTTTGTGTGTTTTTCTTCACTGTCTTTCCTTCTGATGGTTTAGACTGTTATTGATAATGTAGAGGCTTCGAGAGACAACAACATCTAGAAACCATGATGAATTTTATTTTAAGATGATCAACTTAAGAACGAATATGGAAAACCTGAAATATTGATAGAAGACTCTTCTCTTCATTTCATAACAACATTTGAAGTCATGGAGGGCCATGTATGGAGATGTATGACTAGGGCCCTTGGTTTTTCTGGGTCCTCAAGGCCTGTCAAACTTATTTTTGATGTGGACATACATGTTAGGATCGATCCCCAGATGTAACTTCATATTATGGAAATGATTTCCCAGATGCATGTGCAGCTTCAAGAGCTAGGGATCTTGTGGAATACCCAATTTGTTATGTTGCAAGGTTGATAAGGGTCACTGATAAGTTTGTGATATCTACCATTGATTATTTGGAAGTGAAGAAGCCTCTGAGATCAGAGAATGAAGGAGTTGACATGCTCAATTCTTTGTCGTGGTGGCACTTTCCTCTGAATGATGTAGATTTTGGATGGGGAAAGCCATTTCATGTTGGTCCAGTCGGAGTATAAGACATACGAGAAATTATTTTCCTACCTTCTCCCCATGTCATGATGATGGTGTTAATGGAGAAGGGTTGGTTTTGCTTCTTTCGCTCCCTATGTCTGTAATACCAAAATTTGCACAGTTGATCATCCATGAAAGTGATAGCACCAACTCAATGTGAGGAGACACTCTGGAATGCTACCTCCAATGGATAGTTGCACAACATTATTAGGTTTAGGTTCAAGATATTTTATGCTACTTATTTCTATATTTTCTTGGCAACGCATGGGAGTTGACCTAATTTTTTTTTAGGTTTAGCGATTATATAATAGGTGAGCTTAATGACTTCATAGCAACTATTCTCCCAAATTGTGCCTTTGATCATGTTGTTTGTCCCTGCAAATTTATAAGCTCTAGAACATAACCACAATTGATACAAAAATATGACGCTCGTCACTATAATAACATAAACAAGAATGTTATAAGAACTTAGTAAAATCACATTAAACAAAAAATGTTATAAAAACTCAGAAGCAGATTAAAGGTGATGTTTCATTTTAGAGATTGAATCTGAGACTGGCATTTCATTTTAGAGATTATATTTGAGGGAAGTTATTCAGATCGAGTATTTATTATAATTGTTAAAATAATAAGTTAAATAATTTTCTAGAGAAATGATTTCAATTGAATGGGAACAAATAGTGCTACCAACCAAAAATAGAGATGGTATCATCATTAAAAATTATGTTTATATTAAAGAGTAGATTGATTTTTTTTTTTGAGCCATTTTTATATTGAGAGTTTAATAAGTTTGCAGAATTTAATTTAATTTTAATTATTAATTATTATAAAGATGGCAGGGGTTTTTATTATAAAGAAAGTAAAATGACTCTACTATTGCATTTGCAGGTGCTCCGGGGAATCAGGCAAGGCAAGGTAAGTGATAATGAAGAAATACTAAGAGTGCACACATTTTTATTTTAGGTACACACTACATTTATTTTATTTTATTTCAATAAGTATCTCCCTTGGAAATGGTTGAGCAATGGTATAAAACTTGATTTACAGGAATTTATTATTTTATTCTTAACAGGAAGAAGGATGGATGGTTTGGTGTGCCTCCAAGAAATTATTAACAGCCCAGAAAAAAGTTAATGATAGAGACTTCTTTGCAACTTCAGCTTGCAATTAAGGAAATCATAATAGTTCATTACCTGAATTAGATTCATTGGATATGAAGCTTCCTTAAGAACTAGATCACCACCAATTTGGATACCAATTGCAGTAATTCTCAGGCTGCAAACAGGAGATGGAGCCAACTCGAATTGTGAAATCCAGTAGTGGAGAAGATAAATTTGTAAATCACCAATAGATTGAGAATTGGCCTAAATAATGTTTCCAGGACTTGTGTCAATTTTCCATCTTTTGTAAAACCTTCATGAAGACAGCATTGTCAATCAATTGTAGATTCAAATGCATATACATTACTACAATTCTTTATTATCAAGGAAGCCAATTCCAATTATACAAGGGTGTTGAAATTGTGGTTTAACAACTGGATATGAATTTAATTTCCACCATTTAATGTGATTCAAGCTTCGAATTTATATGTTAGAGAATAAAACTTCTTGTCGGATGGAGAAATCTAGAACATTTTTCTTTTGCCTCATAATATGTCTTAAAATGAAGTTCCAACTGAAGATCCTGCATTTTCAAATGACATGAATGTATTTTCAGCAAATATAAGTGTGTTGCCTTATTATTTTCAATGTTGCTTTCTAGAATTGCTTTTTCATTTAGATTTAAAATGACTTTGTTGTTAGCTTTAAAATTGATGGATTTATTTATCTTTTATTCTATTGGTATTCATAAACAATAGAGATTTAAGGTAATTAAAATCACTATTTGGGAACTTTTAATGTTGAAACCACCTTAAAAGAACATTTAAAATGATTTTATTTATTTATTTTAATATTTTTTTATATTGTCTCTAGAGAGACAATAGTTTAGATTATGGACATATAGTCTATATAGAGACAATATGTTTTTAATCTCAGCTATTGTCTCTAGAAAGACAAAAATGTAGTTGTCTCTAAAGAGACAAAAATGAAAATGTCTCTACAAAGATAAATGAAATTGTCTCTAGAGAGACAAATGAAATTGTCTGTTAATAGACAATAATTACTGTCTTTATAGAGACAATAATAATATGCATTTTATATTGTCTTTATAGAGAAAACATTTTAATGCAATAATTTTGAGACACCCACTTAAATACAATATTTAAGACAATACACACGTTTTTTTTGTCTTAGTTAGGACAATTGACTCAAATATTGTCTCAAAACCCCCCTACATGTAGTAGTAATGGTTGACCATGGATGATTTTCATATTCAGACAATCTTTGTCAAAATGCGATGTGAGACCATGGTTGACCATGGTAGATTTTCATAGTGAGACAATATTTGTCACATCGTGATATTGGACTATTGTTGACCATGTTTAAGCATGATTGATGATAGTTGATTTTCATATTGACCATGAAGGTATATAAACTGTAATATAAATATTATAAACCTTAAAATAAACAAGGTTAACCATGGTCAATTTTCATATTGACCATGATTGACCAACTGAAGGTATATAAACTATAATATAAATATTATAAAACTTAGAATAAACAAGGTTGATCATGGTCAATTTTCATATTGAGACAATGAGTCATAATACGACGTAGGACCATGTTTGACCATGACTGATTTTCATATCAAGACAATATTTGTCACAACGCGAAGTTGGAGTATGGTTTGCCATGTTTGACCATGGTTGGCCATGATTGATATTATAAACCCAAGGGATTAATGCTAAAAACCCAAGGTATTATAAACCCAAGGACATAATATTAAACCCAAGGGAATAGCGTATACCCAAGGTATATAAACCCTAAGACAAAAATTATAAACCCTTAAATGAACATGGTTGATTGTGGTTGGTTTTCATATTAAGACAATATTTGTTGCAATGTGATGTTTTACCATGGTCGACTATGGTTGAACCCTTAGATTAATAAACCCAAGAGATTCATATTATAAACCCATAGGATTATACTAAAACCCAAAGGGATTATGAACCCATGGGAATAATATTAAACACAAGTGATTAATATTATAAACCCAAGCTATATAAACCCTAATATAAATATTGTAAACCTTAAAATAAACATGGTTACCATGGTTCAACTTGGTTTATTTTCCTATTGAGATAATACTTGTCACAATGCAACATTAGCCAATTATTGATTTTATAAAACATGGTTAACCATGCTTAACCATGATTTACCATGGTTGACCATGATTGATCATGGTTGACCATAATTGATATTATATGCTCAAAGGATTAATAAACCCAAGAGATTAATACAAAAAACCCAAGAGATTATAAACCTAAAGGAATAATATTAAACCCAAGGTATGTAAACCCCAATATAAATGATGTAAACCATTAAATAAACATGGTTGACCATTGTTGACCATGGATGATTTTCATATTGAGGCAATCTTTGTCAAAATCCAACATGAGATCATGGCTGACCATGGTTGACCATGGTAGATTTCCATACTGAGACATTTGTCACATTGTGACATTGGACCAAGGTTGACCATGTTTAACCATGATTGACAATGGTTGATTTTCATATTGACCATGATTGACCAACCCAAGGTATATAAACCCTAAGATAAATATTATAAACCCTAAAATAAATGTGGTTGACCATGGTCGATTTTCATATTGAGACAATCAATGTCATAATGTGATGTAGGACCATGCTTGACCATGATTGATCTTCATATCAAGGCAGTATTTGTCACAACACGATGTTGCACCATGGTTGACCATGATTGACCATGAGTGATTTTAAAAAACATGGTTGACCTTTGTTGAGCATGATATTATACTAATACTTAAAACTAAAACCATAACAATAACCCCAAGGGATTATGAACCCAAGTAAATAATATTAAAACCAAGGGATTAATATTATAAACCCAAGGTATATAAACCCTAAGATAAATTTTGTAAACCCTAAAATAAACATGGTTGACCATGGTTGATCTTAGTTGATTTTTGTATTGAGATAATCGTTGTCTAAACGTGACATTGGGCCATGATTGATTTTATAAAACATGGTTGACCATGATTGACCATGGTTACCAATGATTGATCACAGTTGAACATGATTAATATTATAAACCCAAGAGATTAATACTAAAAACACAAGGGATTATAAACTTAAGGAAAAAAATATTAAACCCAAAGGAATAATATTAAACCCTAGGAATATGAAGAAAATAGAGGCCTAAAATAACAAATGTTGACCGTACTTGACGATGATTGATTTTCATATTGAGACAATCATTGTCACAATGTGACGTTGGACCATGTTGTTCCATGGTTGACCAAGATTGATTTTCATATCAACACATTCTTTATCATAATGTGACTTTGGACCACGGTTGACCAAGGTTGATTTTCATATTGAGACAATCTTTGTCACAATGCAACGTTTGATCATGGTTGGCTATGATTAACCATGGTTGGCCATGATTGACCATGGTTAAACATGATTGATTTTATAAAAAATAGTTGACCATGTTTAACCTTGACTATCCATGGTTGACCATGATTGATCATGGTTGGCCATGATTGATCTTATAAACCCAAAGGAATGATATTAAACCTAAGGGAATAACATAAACCTAAGGTATACAAACCCTAAGACAAAAATTATAAACCATTAAATAAACATGGTTGACCATGGTTTATTTTCATATTGAGACATTCTTTGTCACAATGTGTTGTTGTACCATTGTCGACCATGGTTGAACCCTCTGATTAATAAACCCAAGGGATTCATATTATAAACCCAAGGGATTAATGTTAAAGCCCCAAGGGATTATGAACCCAAGGGAATAATATCAAACCCAAGGGATTAACATTATAGAACCAAGGTATATAAATCCTAAGATAAATATTATAAAACCTAAAATAAACATGGTTGGCCATGGTTGACATTCCTTGATTTTTATATTGAGACAATCATTGTCAAATTGTGACATTGTGCCATGATTGATTTTATAAAACATGGTTGACCATGGTTGACCATGATTGATGTTATAAACCAAAGGAATTAATACTAAAAAACCGAGGGATCATAGGCCGAAGGAAATAATATTTAAGCTAAGGGAATAACATAAACCCAACGTATATAAACCCCAAGATAAATGTTATAAACCCTTAAATAAACATGGTTGACCACGATTGATTTTCATATTAAGATAATCTTTGTCAAAATATAATGTGGGACCATGCTTGACCATGGTTGACCATGGTTGATTTTTATATTGACCATGATTGATTTTCATATTGAGACAATCTTTATCACAATGTAAAGTTGGACCGTGCTCAACTCTGGTTGAACTGTTAGAATAATAAGTCCAAGGGATTGGTATTATAAACCCAAGAGAATATTCCTACAAGGAAAACACACATTGGTTATGAAAAATATTTATATTATTTATTATTTGGTTATTTAAGGATAGTAAATAATAATAATATATACTTTATAATCTTGCCCTGAAGATGAACTGCATTGGTTAGTTTGAAACACGTCGGCGAGATTTTATTTTATGTGATTTTACCGAAAATGTTTGTTACAATTAAAATGGATCAAGGAAGTCTAAATTCTACAATTATAAAATTATTAATGTTAATATTAATAAATAAATAATAATAAATGTGGTTGATATACTATCAACCACATTTATGAATGTGGTTGTGCTAGTTTATATTATTAATAGTTCACCTTATTTTTAGTATTAATATTTTGAAATTAATATTTATAGTTTAAAAGAAAAATAATTTATTATAATAATTACTTTTTAATAAAAATATTGTCTTTAATTAAAGTTATAAATTATAGAAAAGTTAATAACGTAATTATACTCAATAATATCAATTTATATTTAATTAAATAACACTATAAACATTTGTATTTAAAATTTACTAAAAATATAATCATATACTAATTTCAATAAATATCAAAAATTATTTAAAATAAAAATACATGTTAAATAATTTATTAAAACAAAATATATAATGTAATGATTGAAAAAATTCAAAATATTATATTAAAATTAATTATTAATTTGTAAATATTAAAAATTAGGTTGAAAAATAATAATATAAATATAAAAAATAATTAAATAATTAATAATATAAATAAATAAAATAAAATATGCAATGCAAATAAATTCATATGGGATGATTGAAAATAGATGGGAGGATATTTCATTTCACATTAATTATAATGTACCATATATTTAAAATTTATCTTATTTTGTTAAAGAATATTTGTGTAGATATTGATATTAAGTTTATATATTTATTATGTATCTTTTAAATTTTTAGGAATAGACTCTGTAATGATTTGGTTTTCAATGCATTTCTTATTTAATATATATATGTGTTTGTGTGTGGCATTTTTTTAGGAAAAATATATTTACTATTAAAATTTTAATTTATTTATTTAGGTATTTATCAAATTTTAATATTTTAAATAAGTAAAGTAATAATATTTTTCTAAAAATATTTTACTGAAGGGTGTATTTAAGTTAATTGTAACAATTGTCAAGTCTCACTAACAGAATTGATTAATGATGGGCCTCGTCAGCAAGGTGACTCAGGGTCAAACTTCATGGGGCTAGTTGTGCCCTATGCTACGGGGAAGAGACATGTTAAAAAAATCTAGTCAGCTTAGGGTTATAGTGGCCCAGGCTAGGTGCAATCCCTGGGTGACTTTGACAGATTAGATACCCTTAGGTCGTAGCTCCTAAAGCCACGAATCAAGCCTGAAAGATCACAAACAACTTGACAAATAAATCAAATCAAAAACTTAGATTTAACATTCATATAATATTTTAGAATACTCTTAATAATATACATGAATCAAAGACTTAGATTTATTTTCAAAATATTTATATTTATTTTTAATTTTTTAATCAAATTTATTAGTTCTAAAGCTATAATTATTTCTTATAATTATGGTTACTTATTTTAGAAGTTTATTAGAAATATTTTCAAATCTAATTTATCTTTTTCCATGGAAAAAAAATGGTAACTTTTTATTAATAAATTAATGAAAAGTTACAACAGCATATGCAATGGAGACATTCCGCAAGATGCCAACCTGGGCACGAGTGCTTTTCGCAGCGTTAGAAGACTAACGTGCACAAAGAATATGATAAGAGAAAAGACGAGAGACAGAAAAAGAGGGAAAAAAACTGACCGCCACACTTCAAGTTTTTCGCCCCTTTTTCTTTTCGACCTTGCGCCACTCTCCCAGTGTGGGCTCGGCCGAAGCAATGACTAGCTGTGTTTCGGTATTCTGCGTGCCTGTTTCTTTGTCGGAGTCTGAAGTGTCTGAGTGATGATGCCGTTTGTTACCTCCCATGCTTTGATCCACGCTTGTCAGCTTTGCCTGATTTTGGTGGGTCTCTGCCTGGTTTGAATGAAACTGTGGAGCCTTGTGGTCTGATATGTTTTCCTTCTGGTTCTCTGTTTTAGCTTCCTCTATGGTGATTTCATCCTCTTCTGCTTCTATTTCTTCGTCTTCTTTATTCAAAGAGGCTTTCTTTTCCGCTGCTCTCTTCTTTACTACATCGTCTATGTTCTGCCAACCTTTTGGCTTCTTTTGTTGTGGCTTGCTATTGTTTTGGCTTTTGCATGCATTGAACAAATGACCTGTTTGTTGACATCCCCTGCATCTGAATGCCGTATTCTCATAGTCCAAAGGTTGTTTCCACTGTGTGCTGTTGAAGTTCAGAATGATGCTTTCAGGTAGTCCTTGGCTAAGATCTACCTCGACACATATCCTAGCAAATGTAAAAATTCCTTTTATGTGTCTCTCTGGATCAACCTTTAACATTCTTCCAAGGGTATTCCCTATAGCTAATAAGGCCTTATAGTGCCAAAAATATATCGGAAGATTATGCAGCCTTACCCATACTGGCATCCTTGATACTACCATAGTATTGGCATCAAACTCCGGGAACCATGGGGTAATAAACAGTCCCGCACTGCCCCAGAACCATGGCCCTTCATTGAGGATTTTTTCCTTTTCTTCTTCTGCGCGGAAAGTTACTATGAAGAAACCCTTGGAGCATAGGTGAATTTGACAGTTTTTTGCCCAGACCGTGTGAATCCATTGGTGCAAAGCATCGGTTTTAGGCCAGAAGCCGTTAAATCTACAAATAACAGCGTTTTTTTTTAGATCTGAGAATATGTATTTTACCTCTGGTAAATCCAGCGAGATGGAGGGATTCTCTGGTGCTTGATCCATGATATACTGCCCTGGAAGTGCATTAACAGCTGTAGATTCTTGCCCCTTTGGAAAATCTTTCCCTTTGGCTGCATCGCGATAGGTACCTGTAGGTTTTGAGGTAGCTCCCTTAGATCCACCTCGCAATCTGTGATTGAGGACAATAGTTGAGTCCTTGGCAACCCTGTAATGCTGGAGTGTATGTTGATCCTGCATGCAGTGCCCAGAAAATATTAGAATTTGTAATGCAACTGGAATTCCCAGTTTGTCCTGGATCTCTCTTTTTAGCTCCAAGACACTCATCTGGTCCCAGATCTGCACACAAACGTGTCTACCTGTTGTTGATCTGATGAAGGTTTGCTTCAGATCCGTTTTGTTTGCCCTGATCAGGTCCCGTTTCTTAAATTTGTGTTCTGGATCTGGCGAGCTTCCAGTTTGCTTTTGCCTAGGTCTGATCAGATCTGATAGATCCGCAACTTTCCTCCAGTATTCGTCTCGATCTGTTTGACCGTTTCCCAGATCGGGTTTCCTGTTGAGGCTATCTCTCATTTGCATGTCAAAATCTACGAGCCCTCTATTAGAACGATGCATCCATTCCCAGATCTGCACACAGAGATGCCTGCCTTCTGTCGATCTGATGAAGATTTGCTTCAACTCCGCTAAGTCTACCTTATCCTGGTCCAAGTTTACAGATTTGAATACTGGATCTGGCGGATTTTCACCGTTCTGCTGTCTGGGGATGGACAGATCTGATAGATCCGTCCCGGATCTACAAGATCTGACCCGGTCTGATGGGATAGGGGCCAGATCTGCTACATGCATGACCCTTTCTTTGATTTCAGTTGTCAGATCTACGTGAGAAACATCAAATCTCTTCTCAATGCTTACTTGGCGGATCCTCCTTCCTCTCAAGACGCAGCAAGCCTCAGCATTGCTAATCTTCCTCTGGCCGGCCTTAGTGGTTGCGTCCCTCAGGGTAGGGCCGAGACCCCCTTTGCCCCCTCTCAAATGAAAAACACGGTGGGCCTGTGGATAACAGCCGTCGCGACCCCTCTGAGGCTGCGAGGTGACTTTGTTCAAATCTAAAAGCCCGTCCTTTGGATCGAACGCCGCAAGGTAAGATGCACAAGCCGGCAAGCTTTTCGATCTGCCGTTCAAACCCTTGACAAAAGAAGGATGCATGACAGTGCAGGGTTTCAAGATCGAAACCTGGGAGATTTGGGCTAAAGCCGCTCTTCCCTCATGAGGAAAAACCGCTCTCAAACCCTCTTGGGGCTTCAGGGTAAGGCCTCTGTCCATCTGAGAGATCGCCATTTCGAAACCTTTACGTATAGATAAAACTCTTCTTATCTCAGATCAAAACTTTCAATTTCAAATCTAATTTATTAAAAGTCCAATAAAAATTTATTGAAATTATAAACATTTTACCATTCAAATACTCCCAACATTTTCAAAGTAATATATATATATATAAACAAAACCCATTTTTAACCATGAATGGCAAAACTTAATCAAAATATTTTTAAACAAATACTGTAAAACACTCCGCAACTTATAATATAATAATTAAACAACCCAACGCCTTGAAAAAGGGATAATGGTTGAAAGTGCAAATTTTGATGCGTGACAAAGACGAGATCTCCTTTCAAAATGAGAGTGGGTTCACTGATGACGTGCAAGAGGCCCATTCAGCATTTACCATATGGTCCACATCGTACATCCATTTACCATATGGTCCACATCGTACATCCACCCTACAAACCCTCATTGGAATTTTAAAAATATAGGACTTTATCGGGCCCCACTTTAACTTCGAAGGCTTGCAATGGCATCCAATGTCTTACTCCGTAAAGAAAACAACCCATCAATTATCCTCAAATAAATAATAATAATCGGAATTTATTTATTTCGTCATTACGTTAATAATTCTTTGGTACAGTGAAGAAATTGACCTTTTAACTAATGCTCATAATTACCTGATTTGAATGGATGGGCATTCCCACATGTATCTAGGGTCACAAAGGAGTGACGTTCAAAATCAATCTTTGTTTAAGAATAATTATTTTCTTGAACACTAGAGATAGAGGTTTTAATACAAAACTTACTTATGAGGAAATGACTTTGCAAATCACTTTGGCAAAAGACTGAATATGATTGGAAAAATTTAAATTAGTTTCTTGCCATACCCAAACTTTTGAGGAAGCTGCAACCAACAATTACACTTTGAGATGTTAAGGATCATCATAATGATGTAAGGGGCAAACATAAACATAAATAACCTAAAAGGAATAAGAAAAATCATAATTCCGAGTTGAGAGCCCAAACCTTGAATGCATAATGGGTCTCATATTGTGCCCATGCTAAGTCGAATGGTCATTCTACAATGAACAATTGAGTCATTAAGACTCTTACCATAAGAACAACATGAAACCCTCTCTTGCACGGATAGAAACATAGGAGTTGTAGAGCTTGTCTCTTGGCTAGAGAAAAAACAACAATGACTTTGTAGTGGTGGAAGCAAGGACCGGGTAGTTTGAAGGTGAACCTGCGACACCAGAAGGAACAACTTAGGAAGAAGCAACACAAGCAAAAGCACAACAATAGTAAGGAGAACTAATAATGTCAGCTAGGGATTGACTCGGGGACAGTTAATCAATTGTGGTTGGGGCTTTTTGTGTCCTTCATTTTGGGGACAAAATTTTGACACATTTTGACTGGGTTTGACCGAAAGGAAATTGTGTAGAAAGTCACTGAGGAAAAGAAAAGAAATCAGCCAGGATCTGTGAGACATTGAATATTGACAAGGGGAATGTGTAGAAAAGTGCAAACGAAGTGGATTTCATAGAGGTCGTCGAGGAGAGAAGGAGCATTTGAAGTTGAGTCACAGAAGCAGCAGAAGAGGAAATAGCATGGTATCCAAAGGGATGACCGGAAGTTCATGCGAGCGAGGTCATAGACGAATTCTATAAAAGCTAAGGGAAAAGACAACATAACAAAAGAGACGAAGACTTTATGCCCAGATGTTGTCGCTGTGTCAAATGAAGTCTTGTATGTTCCCTACTCATCTCTATCTCATCTCAAACCATACTAATAAATTCCTTTATAACTATCTTTGTGAACTATCCATGATGTTTGAGGGATATGTGATAAGTAAAGGGCAACAATTTGTGGATGGAATTAATGGTGCATTGACCACGCTAATAAATTCCTTTACAAGTATCATTGTGAACTATCCAACCAATCAAATGCCCATGCTAATGAATTCCTCTTATAACTATCACAATCAATTGTAAGACTAGAACCCTTGTTCCATTAAAGATCTAAGAAAATTTTAATGAAACCTTTCATGTAAACCTTGAATTTTTTCAAAATATGGGAGCCATCCCACTTGCATTAATATCTCCATCACTTGTGAGTCAAATTTATTGGTATCAATTCCACGGAGCTCTACCTAGTTTATAGAACCACATAATTTCACATGAGCTTCTATTATCTAAAGCCGTGAGACTCTCATTTGATATTTGTTAAAGGTGTCGGCTTTTATCTAAAGCCATGAGTTCGATCTTTCTTAAAGGTCTCAACTTTTGTCTAAAGCCATGAGAGTGTCATTAGATCTTTGTTAAATATGTCATTAGATCATTGTTGAAGGTCCCTTCACACTATTAATCCCACTTCTTCTTGAGTATGCCCTCTTTCTCTTTCTAAAAAAAAATTCTACCTTAATTTAAGTATGTCTAAAAAAACTTTGTAATCATAAATATACCCAAGGTAATCAAATTTTCATAAAGATAAAATTTAAGAAAATGAATTCACAACAAAGAAACTATAAAATCTCTATTTTGATGCAAATGAAAATATCGAAACAAAATATATTCCTGAAATTTATTTTCTCCAAATTTGCTTTATCTAGTGTGTGTAATAAGATTTGATAAAGAGAACCCTAATATTAATAAAACTTCAATACACATAATGCACTGGTATAAATTAGTGGTGCATTACCTTGTTAGCCTTGCAAGACAACTAATGTGATGTTTGAAGAATATTTAAACACTAATATAGATTAGTGCATTATGATTGTACCTTGTTAGGCTTGCAACACAATTAATGTGATGTTTGAGGAATATTTAAACACTCAGATAAAGCACCTATATCTTATTAATCTTAAAGGCACCTACCTGTTTGATGATTATTATTAATGTAATAACGGAATAAATGAATTCCGATTATTATTATTTATTTGAGGATAATTGATCGGTTGTTTTCTTTACGTAGTAAGACCTGGAAGACATTGCAAGCCTTCGAAGTTAAAGTGGGGCCCGATAAAGTCCTATATTTTTAAAATTCCAAAGAGGGTTGTACGGTGGATATACGATGTGGACCATATGCTGACTGATGAATCGGCCTATTGCACGTCATCAGTGAACCCACTCTCATTTTTAAAGGAGGTCTCGTCTTTGTCACGTATCAAAATGCAGTTGTTTATAATGTGACTTTTCAAAATGCAGTTGTTTATAATGTGACTTTTTTTAAAGTTTTTTTGGTTGGTTTTTCTGGTTAAATTTCGGCAATAATTTATTGGAATCACAAGTTTGATAGCTAGTTTCTGCACAATCAAGGCGTCCCAGGGGTTTTCCACGGTGCTGAATCCAAATATGCAGTTAAAAACCCATTTTAATTGCAACAAATCAAGATTTAACCTCAATTTCTTCTGCCGGATTCCGTCACCAGAGTCTCCAAAAAATCGCATTATAGACAACTCCTATCAAAATTTGCACTTTCAACCATTATCCCTTTTTCATTGCGTTGGCGTTGTTTAATTATTATATTACAAGTTGCTGAGTGTTTTTCAGTATTTGGTTAAAAATATTTTGATTAAGTTTTGTTATTCATGTTTAAAAATGGGTTTTTTCAGGATTGTATATATATATGGATTTAGTATTTTGAATTAGAATAATTGAATTGTAAAATGTTCCTAATTTAAGGTTGTGATTTCAATTAAATTTTTATTAAATTCTCAATAAATTAGATCTGAAAATATATAATTTCTAAAATAATTAATTATAATTATAAAGGATAAATGTGATTTCAATTAAATTTTTTATTAAATTCTCAATAAATTAGATCTGAAAATATATAATTTCTAAAATAATTAATTATAATTATAAGGGATAATTATAACTATAGGACTGGATTTTTAGCACAAAGGCACGATTACCCTGTCAGGTCTAATCCTGGTGCGCTTTGCTCACTATGATTGTCCTCAACTAATTGTAATGGTGAAACTTGGCAACTGTAATAATTAACTTAAATACACCCTTCATTAAAATATTTGAAAAAAACATTATTCTTTCACTTATTTAAAATATTAAAATTTGATAAATAATAAAATAAATAAATTAAAATTTTAATAAATAAATATATTTTCGCTTTATAAATATTTAAAAAATCATTATCTTTTACTTATTTAAATATTAAAATTTGTAAATAATAAAATAAATAAATTAAAATTTTAACATTATTCTTTTACTTATTTAAAATATTAAAATCTGATAAATAATAAAATTAATAAATTAGGAATTTTAATAATAAATATATTTTCGCTTCATAAAAATATGTCATTTATATCCATATGATGAATAAGCAATGCATTTTAAGACCAAATCCCACAGGATAAGAGCCATATTTATTTTAAATCTTATAAAAAAATTTACACAATTCAGTATATTCCTAAAAATTTAGTACTTAATATAAATAACTACATAAATGTTCTTTGACCAAATAAAATAAAATAAATATTAAATATATAATCCATTATAATTAATATGAAATAGAATATCCTTCAATCTATTTTCAATCACAATCATACATATGAATTTATTTGCATGGCATATTTTATTTATTTATTTATATTATTAATCAAATAAATAAGAATAATCCGAATTTATTTCTTCCGTTATTACGTTAATAATTCTTGCTACAGAAAACGCTATGGTTGTCAATGTGACAGTTATACGCCTGAAAACTTCGGGTTTTCGGAACTATGGATACAATTGTGACCTATGGCGATCCTTTTGCACAACTCTTTTGAATTACTTACAACTTTTTGCCCCACACAATTTGAATACAAATTTAAATTGCCTACTGACGCTGCTACTTTTTGCCCCACACAATTTGAATACAAATTTAAATTGCCTACTGACGCTGCTGCAGTTTGATAAGACCAAAATATGCACCGCCTTCGCCTTTCTCCATGAGATGCAAGTGATTTCCCTGCTCAACAACGCTCCCCTTTTCAATAACTACTATACAGTCAGCATTTTGAACTGACGCCAGTCGATGAGCTACAGTGACTGTCGTTCGTCCCACCGTCACTCGATCCAATGCCTCCTGAACTACCTTCTCCGAATAAGCATCCAATGCACTGGTTGCCTCGTCCAACAGCAAGATGCTTGGATTCTTAATAATTGCCCTTGCTATCGCTATCCTTTGCTTCTGGCCCCCAGACAGCTGCGTTCCCCGGTTCCCTGTGCTCGTTTCGTATCCATCCTTCAAGCACCTGAAATATATGTTCACCATTCATTAATAACACTTAAATTGACAAACTTAGAGAGTAATTGTAATTAAAGATTTATTTGAGTCAACTTACGAAATGAATTCATGGGCATTGGCAGCCTTGGCAGCATCTATTATTTCCGCCTCACTTGCGTTCTCTTTACCATAGGCAATGTTATCCCGGATGCTCCCAGCAAAAAGAGTTGGCTCCTGCCCTACAAGAGCTATATGCTCTCTCAATGACCGCAAATTGAAGCTCCTCATATCTTTCCCATCAACGAGTACTGTCCCTTTCAGCGGATCATAGAATCTCTCTATCAATCCGATGATAGTGGACTTACCACATCCACTCTTTCCAACTAGCGCCACGCTGCTCCCTGCGTTGATTTTGAGGCTGAAGTTTCTCAAGATCATAGCATTTGGACGAGCTGGATAAGCAAAGTCGACACTATTGAGCGCTACATAGCCTTGGACTTTCTCAGGGTTAACCGCACCATGGTTCTCTGGATTTATAAGGCTATTTCTGTCCAAAATTTCAAACACGGACGTGACAGCATCAGACCCTTTGGCCAGGTCGGAAGTCATACTTCCAGCGTCCGCTATCATGCGACCCAATCTTCCAAATATAAAATGGTTCAATAAAAAAGCATGAAAACTGATAACACCTTGTGCTATGAGCTTCCCTCCGTACCAAAACTCAAATGGCCAATAGCATATTTCAAAAAACTTAGAAGTTCCCAGGGCCAATCCTGCGTACCAAGACTGTTTATTGATGTCGCTGCGTGGTCCTGTCTGTGTGGAGTCGAAAATATTAATAATTTTCTGTTGAGAGCAAAAAGCCGCTATGGTTCTATGATGCGTGACACATTCGAAGGCCGCTTGGCTACCTTGATTCTGCGCTTTAATAGACTTGCCCGAAACACTTTTAAGGAGTACGTTTCTAGTGTAGAAACAAAGCACCATCAACGGCTGCACAGCGATCAAGACAATAGCAAGTCTCCAAGCTACCAACATTCCTACAGTCACGGTTATAGTTACTCCAGAGACACACTCCACCAGGAGTGAAACACGATCTCCCACCAAGGATCTTACCTGCATATATATAAACCCTTTAAGCGATTGAATTGTAGTATATATTTAGGGCTTTAACAATGTTAAACAGATTAGGTGTAAAATATAATGAATTGGGTACTTACCACATTGGCTTCCTTGGCCAATTTTGAACAAACAGCTCCACTGGAATTTTGGTCCTGATCGAACCAGCCAACTTCGAATGTAAGAATTTTTGAAAACATTCTCTGGCGGATCCTTTTTGCTAGAAACTCACCTACCACTGCGAAGTTATAGTGTTGAACCAAATTCACTGCAAACACATGCACTGCTAGGGCTATAAAAAGAATGCAATAAGTTCCGACTTTTGATCTGATCTCGTTTCCGTCTTTCAGAAAGAGCGCAGAAATCATGGTTGCCACAGTGACGGAATAAGCTATTTGAGTTGCTGCATATCCAAAGGCGCCTACACAGCCCATGAGAGTATTCTTCCACTCTGGAACATTCAATGCAAGCAACCTCCAGAAGGAAGATTTGGGCGCAGCATTGGCTTTTAGTTCTTCTTGTACCAGGCCGGATATGCAACTATCAAACTGATTTGATCTAGCGGGTGACTTGTTATCATCTAAGCTCTGGCTATTTACTCCGGATGGCATTAGAGTATTTGATGCAGCGTTAGTACCATGTGACGGGGCGTTTTGCTGCATCTGCAGTAAAGCTGTATATGCCCCATTTGGGTTAGTTATCAGTTCTTGGTGTCCACCGAATTCGATGACCTGACCCTTTTGCATCACCGCAATTTTATGCGCTCCCTGAATAGTGGAGAGACGATGAGCCACAACCACCGTAGTGCGCCCAATAGAAGCCTTACCAAGTGCGTCCTGAACAATCTTCTCTGATTCCGCATCTAAAGCACTGGTGGCCTCGTCTAAAAGTAGAATGGAAGGGTTTTTCAGCATCGCTCTGGCTATGGCTATTCTCTGCTTTTGCCCTCCTGACATCTGCGTGCCACCTGCTCCTACCTGCATTTGGACAGATCACGAAATGAATTCTTGGTATTTTTGATTGACAAAATATAATAACTATAATATTTATGAGTTGTGCTTTAAAATGCCTGAAAAAATACCTGCGTGTCATAGCCCTCCTGGAGTTGGGTGATGAAGTCGTGGGCGTTGGAAGCTTTCGCAACCCTAATGATTTCATCCATAGTCGCATCCTCCTTTCCAAACAAAATATTCTCACGAATGGTGGAGGCGAACAGAGCAGGCTCTTGACTAACTAGTCCGATTTGGTTACGCAGCCATTTAAGTTGCAAACCTTTAATATTCTCTCCATCCACAAGAATTTCTCCTTTTAGTGGATCGTAGAACCGTTCTAATAATGAAATGGCTGTGGACTTTCCAGATCCACTGCCCCCCACTAAAGCCACTGTATGGCGTGCAGGAATAGTGAGACAAAAATTGTGAAATATCATGCTATCTGGTCTGGATGGATACGCAAATTGAACGTTCCGAAATTCGACCTCTCCAGATACCTTTTCCAATACTTTGCCTTTCCCATCCTCTGAATCTATTTCTGGTACTCTGTCAATCATCTTAAATATCCTAATAGCTGCAACGCCTGCCTCAGAGAAGTACTTGAGATTTGGAAGCGCGCTAGCCAGAGACCTGAATTTGTGATGAATTATTACTTTTTACAGCGAAAGAAAATAAATGGCGCGAAGAAATAAAATCACAACAGAAAAAGAAAGAAAATAAAAGTAGTAAGACTTACAGTCCACCCAGGATTATGCAGTAGCCAACACCAAAAATCATTCCGCCGCTCACATCGTGATTGATCACCAATCTGCTTCCATACCATGAAATGAATGCCCACAAAGCAAAGCTTACAGATCCGTTGCCACCTATGGCAATCCCTTTTGCCAACCCTTGTTTAAGCCCAATTTTAACTGTTGCATCAAGTGCCGAAGAAAAATTGGCCATGGCCTTTGCTTCTCCAACGAAAGAATAGACTGTTCTAATAGAAGAAATCGCTTGCTCTGCAACCATACTAGACTTATTATATTCAGCGTGCATCTTTCTCGCTATTCTTATGAGAGTCCGACCGTAAAGCAATCCTCCTACTATCAGTAAACTGGAGAGGGGTAATGTCACCAATGCCAGCCTCCATGACAAGTATAAACTGGCCGCATAGCTAGCAACGAAATTTGACAAATTCATGACGAAATTGGGAACCTGAAAACATTACCATGCAAGATAGATTAGAATCGATCCAGTTACAATTACCATCACATACACACTGATCCCCCTAATTGAATTTCGTATCAATGAGTTGAGTAGAAATGTCTTGCTAATTGACAACAACTGTATTTGAAAAACACACCTTTTCACTGAGCGCGTCCTGTATGACGAGGGTGTCATTGTAAACACTATTAACCACTTCAGAAATATGTGTGCCGCTGGTATCGAAAAACCCTTCTTCCTGCCTGAGGACAGCCCTCAGATACTTTCTGCGCAGGACAGATGCCTGTCTTTCTGCAGTCCTTGTCCAGCAAAACCCCTCTGAAACACATGGCCAGTATTCATTAAACTGCTCTACATTAAAGCCACACACAACGTATATCAGAATAATGAATAAACGGTAAGATTATTGAGAGTATAAAAGGAGGTTTCACCTAAAAATGCCGCAAACCATATTCCAGCTGCCAAATACAGGAAGGGCACTATTTGCTGCATCATGACCACACAATATCATCGATTATTAATTTCTTAACCTAAGTAACAATATAAAATTCAGAGATAAGGCGTCTGCAAATGCGTTTTACCTTGTTCATTGTGTTCACGAAATCACCGTGCTCGGGAATAGGAACCTCAGATCCTAGACTATTTATTAGTCCACTGAGGATAATCAAAACGCCAGCGCCTCCTAGAGACCCATCAGCTATTGAACCCAAGGTGCCTAACAACATCATCAAAACATCTGCACAATCGGCATATCTGAAAATCTTCCATATTGGCATGCTGTGATCGGCTTTTGAGTTCTTTGAACTCCTCTCCTGCTTTGTATCAGCCATCACTCCAAAGACAGATATTCGGGAGATAAGATGAGATTTATTTGCAGGAGGCTGATGACTGCCGAAATGTGTTCACCTCCTCTCATCAGAGATCTTATTTATACTTCTATTCCATTGCAGCAGACCTAAATCTTTTACTCACGTTTGAAATGTAGTTGCCGTGAATTTCATGGTTTGTTATTGAAATGTGATTTCAGTGATTCACATGTGAGCATCTAATTGTACTAGTACTACGTCAACCGCGTGTTATAAGTCGATTTGGATGGCTCGCGATGTCTTTTCAATTTCAGGTAAATAGAAAAGTTACCACATTTGTAAATTGGATTGTTTTACGTCCTCCTTTCTCTCTCTTTAACTTAATTTTGATGGTTTTACGTACTCCTTTCTTTCTTTTCTCGTCGCCGCGAGTAAGAGTAATACCGACCACGTGCCGCGGAAGTCAAGAAAACGTCAATCTTACACTATAGTCGATGCAATTTCAATTATGTTAACAATTAAATCTTTTCAGGAATTAGTTACTCCACAATGAATATTTTAGGTTTAAAAGTTGCATTTAAAAGATAATGGAAGATCAACAACTTAATTAGTGTGACTGATAAAATATAAAATCGAGAGATGCTATTCGTTTTGCATTCTGGTACCTTATAAAGTCACATGACATAGAAATATTTTATAGTCACAATTCATGATTTAGTTAGTCCACAATGAATATTTTATATTTAAAAGTTGCATTTAAAAGATAATGCAGGATCAAAAACTTAATTACTGTGACTGATAAAATATAAAATCGAGAGATGCTATTCGTTTTGTATTTTGGTACTTTATAAAGTCACGTGATATAGAAATATTTTATAAAGTCACATGAGGGAGAAATATTTTAAAAAGAAAAAAAAGGAATGGTGTAGATTGATTGGCAATAATATTTTAAGAAATTCTGTAGTAGCATTTGAATCATGTTTTTGATGGTGGAAATAGATTCAACACTATTAAAGTGTTTGAATCACGTTTTTGATGGTGAAAATAAATTAAAGCCATTACATGCGTGTAAATAATTCACGTGCTGAACTTTCTTTGCTTTGGTGTCATGGTACCTTCGATTTCCCTTTCGATCCTATTTTGAATTTCCCCTTCAGTCGTGTTGATTTGAGCGTTAAAACATATATTGATTTGTCTCTCGTAATGCAATTGGCGATAATATCAAGATGCTCCTCGTGGTTCATGTGTTGCTGACATCCTCTGTCATTTTTCTTCGTATTCCACCTCCCACCTCCAGCGACGATTCCCTTTTCATTCTCCAACTCATTCCATTGAACAAGTACATCTATGCTGCTGCTTCTTCTTTTTCCTTTTGATTTTTTTTTCATGAAATTCAAATATATTAATATGTGTTATATTAAATTAAATTTGCATATAGATGAGTAGATAGTAATATAAAATTATAAAAATTCAATTAAATTACCATTTAATTTTAAATATATATAAAATTTTAATTTTGTTAATCAAAAATTAATTTTTAAAAATATGAATTCTATAAATTTTTTTAATAAATTGTAACGTAAATTTTATCATTCAGATATAATTAAAATAAAATGTTAAATTTTATTTCAAAATAAATACATCTAATATAATTTATTATTGTAATAGCTATTACAAAATATATTTTATCTTTAATATAGATTTTTTAAATCAATTAAAAATATTCTATCTCATTAATTAACTCTATTTTTCTAGTATATATACATTTATTATTTTATTAATAAGTCAAAATAATGTATTCATTTAAAAATAAAGTTTGATATATACACTATTATATTATATGATTAAAGAAGATTTAATGTGTATTTTTTTTCTTTTGGTACCAATAATTATCATCATTATTCCTAATTATGTTTTCATGAGTTTATATATAACTAGTACAACCACATTAAAAATATTAATGTGCTTGATATAGCTTAAGGATTCATAAATATAACCAAAAATATATATTGCAACACTAAGAATGCCTTATTAATGCATACATTTACTTAATTAACCATGTATAAAAATCTTATGAATCAAATTTAACTTGAGAAAAAAATGAATTATAAAATAATGTTACAAATAATAACCAGGAACTTATCATGGAGGAACTTATTAGGTAATTTTTTAAATTTATTAAAAGTAATGGACCGTTTTGCTAAATAAAATTTTCGTATATATAAGTGAATGTTATAAATAATAACGAGCAACTTATCATGGACGAACTTATTAGAAATGGAATAATCTCAAATGCCTAGTAAATTCGTGGGCACATGGTACCAATCTAATGTTTTAAATTTATTAAAAGTCAATGCAACCTAACAAACTCTTTAATGCACTACAACCATTGATAAGCATTAAGACTAAGTATACGTTGAGCATATTCCCTTGAGAATCAATCTATGTCCTCAATTTAAAAAAAATGAATAAAAATTAAAAAAATTCAACATATCCTCATCCACCTTAAGTTGAAATAAAAAGTCTTTCTCAATAATTTATTGAAAAAAACTAATATGTAAATGATAATAACACATTTATAACTTTCTTACATTCTATAAAATATAGTGAAATGAAATAAATATGAAAATACTATTTAAGATGGTTTTTTTTAATTATTTGATTATTGTATGATATGAAAAATTGAATTAATTAATTTAAATTTTTGTATAGGATAAATTAAAAATTGATTTGAATTTAGTGTAGTTATCATTATCATTAGTAGAAATAATCATAACAAAAGTTGTTCCGACTAAAAATATCAATTGATGGAAGAGGTTGAATTATTTTCAGCAACAATAATAAAACAAAACCACTTCACTTCAAGCATAAACCAAAATGTATTTTGGTTCCCATTTCTTCACACACCAAACCAAAAGTGTTCAACATCGATCATCATAATACAATATATGGCTCCTAATAAAGAGGTTTGAATCCTTATAGAACAAATAGTTTGTACGAATTAGAAAAGGTAACAATAGTAATAAAATAACAACAGCGAAATGGAACCATACCATTTATTTCTCAGCATAAACAAAAAAGAATTTTCATTTTCACAGTTGCACATATCAAAGGTGTTTAGTAATAATAATCATAATAGAGGATATGGCTCCTAATAAAGGAGTTTACAACCTTACAAAGCAAATAATGCCAACTAGATCTAAACATTATTTGTCCAGAAAGGAAAAAAGAAAGAAGAAGAGATTAATTGCATGCATCGCATGAGATGCACAATCTCAACTCAATTATCAACATACTACTCCTTAATGCTATGAGGGTTTACAATTTGTTCTCAGAGTATGAAAAAATGATTGATTAAAATGTTTTCAAGTTATTCTAGAGCCTCTATATACCTTAGTTCTATTTCCTTATTTTGCATCCAATCTTCAAGGAAATGATACTTTAGATCAAAATGTTTTGTCCAACTATGATAGACTCGATTCTTGGCCAATTTGATGACACTCATATTATCATAAAAAATCACTATATGCTAAACTTGCTTCTCTCCAGTGTCTTATTTTTCTAACTCTTAATGTATTTGTACCTATCTAGGAGATTGCAACATACTCTTTTTATAAGGATGAAAGGAAAAATATGTTTTGATTCTTCATCTCTAAGTAATGAAACCTAAACGCAAAGAAAAATAAATACTAGATGTAAAATTTCGATCATCGGAACTACCTCTCTAATCGTAATCACTAAAGTCAGTAAGATTAAGCCGTTTAGAAGTGTTTAGAAGTGTACTAATGAATAACAAACTTTATATTTCCATACACATTCCTCAAAATTTTCTTAATGACCTTCATATGTATTTTAATTAATCTATCCCATGTAGCTTGAAACAAAAGAAACTAAATTATAAATATTAGCCTTAGTGAACCTAGAAACACTTATATATATATATATATATATATATATATAGATATAGATATATATAAATTACCCCCTCTATTATGTATGTTTATGCTTTCCTATGAAGATATTGTGGATATGGTACTGATTAAGAATGCTCAGAACCATCCCCCTTTTGTTAGCTTATTAAAAGGTGCTATGTATTACTCGCTTCCTTAACATCTATAGGGCTTACTACTTCATAATACTATCCCCAACCTACGATTAACATTTAACATTCATGCCTATGTTTAATTTACCCATCAAAGTGTGTAATACTAATATGGGTATGCACCACTTGCTCATTGAATTTTATATTTAACTTCCATTCAACATAGGACTTATGCGATTAATATTGTGTATATTGGTGAATGCGTATGCAAAGGGGTGCCTCTCTGTTGTTTTGTAATGCTTATCTATATTATTGATATCGCCAGCAACACAAGTATTAGTGTATATTAAGTCTCACAAACACATATTTAATCATACTTGACACTTGGTCATATGAACTTCAATGTTTTTAATGACACATGTTACTGTGCTGCATTGGGAAATTATGTATTCAATCCTCCCTCACTACGTCTCCCTCCTTCACATGGGGTTCATGTGAACACTCTGGCAACCTCTGAACGAATGAGATGAGAAGGTGGAAATCAAGGGACGAGATCAAATGATGCTAACCCTACTATTTCTATTATATAGCCATTTGGTTAATCTTCCACTTTCTCTTCCACCTTCTACGTCTGGATTCATTGCAGCATCGCTCTTCAGCCATTCTTTGGCTTATGGCCTCTCGTTAGCACATAAAGGTCACAGAGGTAGGGCTTGTTTAGTTAACTATCACATTTATCCTTTTCCAAGTTCTATAAGTAAATTTTGCTTTTGTTTCCTAGCTGATTTCACTCCCCTTTTATGGAATTTCTATTTACTGGTTCTCTTAACCTCTTATTTTCTTTTGGTATCTCTCTCCCGTCAGTGACATTATGTTTCTTTTACTCTAGTTATAGGTGTGACGCTCATACTAAGATCCATTTCTTTCAAACTCATTAATATTTTGCCCTTAGGTAATTTTTGTATTTTTATCTCGTTGGCTTTCGATCTCATCTATTCTTTTTCCAGTACCACAAGGTTGCCATACTAATAGTCAATGTGATTGGATTCATTTTTGTTTCCCCCTTATTGTACAAGGAGCAATATAAAAAAAAGTCAAAATAATTTGGTTACCCTGGCTTCGAAAGGGAATATAAGGTAACACAGGTATTTTTTTGTTTTATCATCAGGAATTTTGGGTTTTTCTTATGGAACAACGCCTCTCTGGTTTTCATGTTTCGGGTGCTGTAACAAAGTTCATACCTAGTCGTATATATATATATATATATAATATGGTCTCGAATGTCATCATCGATGTCTTAAAAAATTACTTCTCTGGTTTATGTATAGATGGTAGCATGCACTGCTTTTCCTGGATAGGTATGAAGCTTGAATTCTCTTGTAATTCTTTTATCCTTTTAATTCATACTTCAAACTATAGGATACAGATACCGTGTCTCCTCTATCTTGCAGGTATTAACCACTCTTTACAATAACTCTTCTATATCAAACCAGAAACCATGGTCATTACTTACATTCAACCACTATTATTTTTCATGTTGGTTAGATTTCACCTTTTGGGTTTGATTAAGTAGAATGGTCTTGTTAAGATTCATTGGAAATTAGGCTAATGTGAATTATTCGCGAGGCATGCCATATGGGTAGTTTAGGTGTTAATTCCTTGAATCAAGAGGATTTTGTATTTGTTTTCTTCCTTTAGTCTGTAACTATTGGCCATGGGTTCGTTGTACTCTGTTATTATGTTTTTAACTTAAAAATTTTAGAGACCCTATTTACCATGGGCATAGACATATGTTTATTATAGTGTAAAGTGTATTCATCACATAGTGAAATGAATTCTTTGTATTTTGGTGGTTAGAACAGTTTGTTCCTTTAGTGTTTCTCAATATAATTTTTGCGTGGAGGTTTATTTGTTACTATGGCCTGCTCCACCGTGGTTTTGTTTCTTATTTTTTGATGGTGCCATAATTTGCAAGTTAATAACTACACATGTATATCCGAATTCCATTTCATGTGTCATATTTTTAAATCACTACTTTGTTATTTATACTATTATATGTTCTTAATGTTTTCTAATACTCTTTATTTTTCATTCTACTAGTCGGTTTTTTATAAAGGAAAAGGAAGTAGTTACTATCTTGATTGTTTCCTTGCATACATATTCTTTACTGGTTCCTTTTCAAGAGTCACACTTTTTATCTGATTACGAATGAATAGTACTAAATTGTGTACATAGTTAGTATCTTGTATAAAATATAACCTATTAAGTAATTAGTAATTGCGTGACCTTTTAACATGTTTCCTATTGTTTTTCTATGCTTCTGTGTTTACCACTAGAATTAGTGTCATGTTAATTGTATCTCACCAAAGATTAAAATTGACTACGTTCTAAAACATGTTTCTTATTGCATTATTTTGCTTCTGTGTTTTACCACTAGAATTAAAGTCCTATCAATTATCTCTCGCTAGAGATTGAAATTGATTTCTTTCTAAAAGCATAACACCGGGAAATTACATCTCGATTTCTATGGTTAATTTCCACTTGTCCCTATTGAATTCCTTAATTGTTCTCTACTTCATATTTTTTCCCCTAAACTCTTCTAACTATTACTTCTTCTACATGTAAAACAACACTATGCACATTTTTGCAAACCATTGTATACTTAGGAACAATTACTTTAAAAAAATGAGAACATGTAGATGCTTGATGCTAACAATAATACACCTAATTATAGTCATAAACACATATATTTAAACTTAGACTCCCCTCTTTCTTTTGGCTATCATATGTACTCAGCTAAATAGTAAAATCCATATTTTATTTTTAAAGTAAAATTCCTAATGACAGTACACATGCATCTTAACAATAAATTCAAATTTCAAGCAATATTAAATTTATGATAACCATGTTTTGGAAATGGCATCTCTATATAATTGTTCATGATATGAAAATACAATAACAAAAAATCTAACCAAAATCATCATTAGGGGAACACCTGGGAATTATGCACCTTTTCCATCCAACCTTGAACTGATTTTGCCCAATATCACCTATTTTCCAAAATTTTGGGGATTAGGGAGGATCGAAACCCTGACCTCCCCAAAGGCTGAGTTTTCGCCGAAGGGGCAGCACCAGACAGGCTATGGTCGATCTTGTTAGGCTTATGGATGATGTTGTATTTATGGTAGCGAATTGGAGGTGCCAGTAAAAAGGGCTGATGGTTGGGGTCAACCCCACAACCGCTGGACCCCTTAATTAGTTTCGGAGTTAGCCCACATGCAACGAGATATGGTAAATAACATGACATATATATCAAACCAAACCACGTATATCACAACAATGGAGAGCAGAGATATGCCACCAAAGTTTAATGCAGATAATGTTACTCAATCCATATGAAAACGTCGGAGTGTCGGGCGGGGGTTTTGGCCCGCCGACCTCCAACTTTATATACCAATGCCTTCATACATTCGAGCTAACCATAGTGCCAAGGGCAGAGCTTGGTAAACTAAGCGCCCAAAAATTATTTTAAACTATTACAGGTGCCGAACTAGTCAAACCACCAGTATGCAGACCGAGGCGGTATTATGCAGACAAAAGTGGTTTTGCAGAGGGTAGAGGTTGTTTTGGATTTTTCCAGGGGGTATGGATGTCACAGAGATCAAATATGGGCAAGTTTGTACTCGTTTGACTCAAAATTTCGTTATGAACACAATGGTGCGATCCTTTTTCTCATTTGAGTCTCTGATTTTGAGCTCATGTCTATCAATGCATTTTGAAGACTAATAAAGCAGTCACACTGGAAGCTAAGGACCCGGAGAGGTAGCCAGGAAGTCTGGTGAACTCCCTTATCAAATTGTCATTGTGTTGATGCATATGTTTATGTTTCAATTCGCTTATGTGTTTATGTTATTTGCAATCTTTTCGATCCATTGCACTAAGTAACATAAGAAAACTTCACATAAAATTCTATAATACCTTTTTCATTAACGGATCAAGTGGTATTATAGCAACAAGGTTTTTAAGGTCTAACAAGATTGTGTGAAGATTTGAAAGCTTACTAGGTTAAGGCTCGAATGAGGTGAAGGTGAACTTGTTGAGTCGAATCCAGTGATTGGAAGGGTCTTTTCACAAAGAAGGATGACAGATGAAACCCCACTTGGGCCAGAATCTCAATTTCTAGATAGTTTCTTGACAATACAGGCAATGGTGGAAGAGATGTATCGCGAGTTTAAGAAGAACAAAGATGAAGGCACTTCATCACCTAAAGATCAAGAAGATAAGGGAAAGGGAGAAATGCTTCCTCCACCATCTCCTCCATCATCACCATCATCATCATCATCATCATCTTCCTCTCATAAATCTAGTCCTTCTAAGAAGAAGAAGAAGAATTCCTCTTTGATCAAATTAGATGTAAAATTTGTTTTGTCAATTTATGATGGAGAACTTAACGCTGAAAAGCTTGATAATTGGATAAGACAAATTGAAGTGTATTGCAGGGTGCAGAAAGTTGTTTCATAAAGGAAGAAGATCTAGCTTGCTAGCCTTTGACTTGGAGGAACTGCACTTGTATGGTGGGAAGGCAAGACACAAGTAGATCTAAAAAAGAATGGTAAAATCATTTCAACTTGGAATAAATTTGCTTTTTTTATTAAAAATCAATTTTATCCTTTGGCTTATATGCAATAAGCAATGATGGTTTTGCAAACACTACGTCAATTAAAAGGTCAAAGTGTTCAGAGTTATACTCAAGAATTTTGTAAAAGAGCTTTAACATTAGGCATATCATTGGACTCACCAGAGACATTGTTGAAATACATAGGTGGTCTTCGTAGTTATTTGAGGCATACTATACTTATATTTAATCCAACTACCTTAGATGATGTATCGGTTTAAGCAACTCATCTAGAAGCTAGAGGCAAAAATGTAACCCATGGTGTTGGGAAATCATCCAAACCTATTGAAAGCAAGAATAAAGACAAGAAGAGACTTAAATGGAAGGAGAAGAAAACAAACACTGTTAAGAAAGATAAACCTTCATGCACTCATTGTAAGAACGAAGGCCATGATGAGGCACACTGCTAGTAATTGCATCCGAAGATGCTATTCATTTTGTATTTTGGTATCGAATTTTGGTACCTTATAAAGTCACATGACATAGAAATATTTTAGGAAGTCACAATTTTCATGATTTAGTTAGTCCACAATGAATATTTTATATTTAAAAGTTGCATTTAAAAGATAATGTAGGATCAAAAACTTAATTATTGTAACTGATAAAATATAAAATCGAGAGATGCTATTCGTTTTGTATTTTGGTACTTTATAAAGTCACGTGATAAAGAAATATTTTATAAAGTAATACGATATAGAAATATTTTTAAAATAATTGTGTGGATTGATGGGCAATAATATTTTAAGAAATTTTGTAGTAGCATTTGAATCATATTTTTGATGGTGGAAATAGATTCAACACTATTAAAATGTTTGAATCATGTTTTTGATGGTGAAAATAGATTAGACCATCACAATGTTTGCATTATATCACCCAAAATCTTAAAATTTGACAAATATAATTTAGATTTACAAAAATACCTACCAAATTTTATCACCATATTTACCAAATTTAACTTTTCTTACCCATTTTGTAAAAGTACTAGACTTTTGGGATACATGCGTGTAAATAATTCACGTGCTAAACTCTCTTTGCTTTGATGTCATGGTACCTTGATTTTAATGTCACGGTCCTTTGATTTTCCCCTTCAGTCGTCTTGATTTGGGCGTTAAAACATATATTGATTTGTCTCTCGTAATGCAATTGGCGATAATATCAAAGGTGGTTCATGTGTTGCTGACATTCTGTGTCATTTTTCTTCGTATTCCACCTCCCACCTCCAGCGACGATTCCCCTTTCATTCTCCAACTCATTCATTGAACAAGTACATCTATGCTGCTGCTTCTTCTTTTTCCTTTTGTTTTTTTGTTGTTAATGAAATTCAAATATATTAATATGTGTTATATTAAATTAAATTTGGATATCGATGAGTAGATAGTAATATAAAATTATAAAAATTCAATTAAATTACCCATTTTAATTTAAAATATATATAAAATTTTTAATTTGTTAATCAAAATTAACTTTTAAATCAATGAATTTTATAATTTTTTTTATAAATTGAAACGTAAATTTTTATCATTCATTTTAATTATTGATATAATTTTAAAATAAAATGTTAAATTTTATTTCCAACAATAATTAGATCTAAATATAATTTATTATTGTAATAGCTATTACAAAATATATTTTATCCCTAGATTTTTGTTAAATCAATAAAAAAAATAATTAAAAATGTTCTATTCTCATTAATTAACTCTATTTTCTTTATATATACATTTATTATTTTATTAATAAGTTAAAATAATGTATTCATTTTAAAATAAAGTTTGATATATACACTATTATATTATATGATTAAAGAAGATTCTATGTGTATTTTTTTATTTTGTACCAATAATTATCATTATTATTCTTAATTATGTTTTTATGAGTTTATATATAACTAATACAACCACAATAAAAATATTAATGTGCTTGATATAGCTTAAGGCTTCATAAATATAACTAAAAATATATATTGCAACACTAAAAATGCCTTATTAATGCACACATTTACCTAATTAACCATGTATAAAAATCTTATGAATCAAATTTAACTTGAGAAAAAAATGAATTATAAAATAATTTTACAAATAATAACGAGGAACTATCATGGTAGAACTTATTAGATAATTTCTTTAAATTTATTTAAAAGTAATGGACCATTGTTGCCTAAATAAATATTTTCGTTATATCATGGGAGGAACTTATTAGATAATTTTTTGAAATTTATTAAAAGTATATGCGACATTTTTTGCTAAAATAAAATTTTGGTATATATAAGTGAATGTATATAAATAATAACGAGTTATTAGAATGGAATAATCTTCACATGCCTAGTAAATTTGGTGGGCACATGGTACCAATCTAATGTTTTAAATTTATTAAAAGTCAATGCAACCTAACAAACTATTTAATGCACTACAACCATTGATAAGCATTAAGACTAAGCATACGCTGAGCATATTCCCTTGAGAATCAATCTATGTCCTCAATTTAAAATAAATAAATAAATAAATAAATAAGAAATAAAAAAATTCAACATATCCTCATCCACCTTAAGTTGAAATAAAAAGCCTTTCTCAATAATTTATTGAAAAAAAACTAATATGTAAATGATAATAACACATTTATAACTTTCTTACATTCTATAAAATATAAAATATAGTGAAATGAAATAAATATGAAAATACTATTTAAGATGTTTTTTTTTAATTATTTGATTATCGTATGATATGAAAAATTGAATTAATTAATTTAAATTTTTGTATTTGATAAATTAAAATTGATTTGAATTTAGTGTAGTTATCATTATCACTAGTAGTAATAATCATAACAAAAGTTGTTGTGGCTAAAAATATCAATTGATGGAAGTGGTTGAATTATTTTAAGCAACAATAATAAAACAAAACCACTTCACTTCAAGCATAAACCAAAATGTATTTTGGTTCCCATTTCCACACACCAAACCAAAAGTGTTCAACATCGATCATCATAATACAATATCTGGCTCCTAATAAAGAGGTTGAAATCCTTATAGAATAAATAGTTTGTACGAATTAGAAAAGATAACAATAGTAATAAAATAACAACAGTAAAATGGAATCATTTATTTCTGGGCATAAACAAAAAAGAATTTTCATTTTCCTAGTTGTACATATGAAAGGTGTTTAGTAATAATAATCATAATAGAGGATATGGCTCCTAATAAAGGAGTTTACAACCTTACAAAACAAATAATGCCAACTAGATCTAAACATTATTTGTCCGGAAAGGAAAAAGAAGAAGAAGAGATTAATTGCATGCATCGCATGAGATGCACAATCTCAACTCAATTATCAACATACTACTCCTTAATGCTAAGAGGGTTTACAATTTGATCTCAAAGTGTGAAAAAATGTTGATTAAAATGTTTGCAAGTTATTCTAGAGCCTCTATATACCTTAGTTCTATTTCCTTATTTTGCATCCAATCTTCAAGGAAATGATACTTTAGATCAAAATGTTTTGTCCAACTATGATAGACTCGATTCTTGGCCAATTTGATGGCACCCATATTATCATAAAAAATCACTATATGCTAAACTTGCTTCTCTCCAATTTCTTATTTTTCTAACTCTTAATGTATTTGTACCTATCTAGGAGATTGCAACATACTCTTTTTATAAGGATGAAAGGAAAAATATGTTTTGATTCTTCATCTCTAAGTAATGAAACCTAAACGCAAAGAAAAATAAATACTAGATGTAAAATTTCGATCATCGGAACTACCTTTCTAATCGTAATCACTAAAGTCAATAAGATTAAGCCTTTTAGAAGTGTAGTAATGAATAACAAACTTTATATTTCCATACACATTCCTCAAAATTTTCTTGACGACCTTCATATGTATTTTAATTGATCTATACCATGTAGCTTGAAACAAGAGAAACTAAATTATAAATATGAGGCTTAGTGTGGGTTAGAAATTGTCACAAACTCAGAAACACTTATATATATATATATATATCAAAAATACCCCCTCCATTATGTTTATGTTTATGTTTATGTATATATATATATATGTTTATGTTTTCCTATGAAGATAATGTGGATAGGGTACTGATTAAGAATGCTCAGAACCATCCCCCTTTTGTTAGCTTATTAAAAGGTGTTATGTATTACTCGCTTCCTTAACATATGTAGGGCTTACCACTTCATAATACTATCCCCAACCTACGATTAACATTTAACATTCATGCCTATGTTTAATTTACCCATCAAAGTGTGTAATACTAATATGGGTATGTACCATTTGCTCATTGAATTTTATATTTAACTTCCATTCAACATAGGACTTATGCCATTAATGTTGTGTATATTGGTGAATGTGTATGCAAAGGGGTGCCTCTCTATTGTTTTGTAATGCTTATATATATTATTGATATCGCCACCAACACAAGTATTAGTGTATATTAAATCTCACAAACACATATTTAATCACACTTGATACTTGGTCATATGAACTTCAATGTTTTTAATGGCACATGTTACTGTGCTGCATTGGGGAATTATGTATTCAATCCTCCCTCACTACGTTTCCCTCCTTCACATGGGGTTCAAGTGAACACTCTGGCAACCTCTAAACGAATGAGATGAGAAGGTGGAAGGGACGAGATCAAATGATGCTAACCTTAGTATTTCTATTATATAGCCATTTGGTTAATCTTCCACTTTCTCATCCACCTTCTGTGTCTGGATTCATTGCAACATCGCTCTTTAGCCATTCTTTGGCTTATGGCCTCTCGTTAGCACATAAAGGTCACAGACGTAGGGCGTGTTTAGTTAACTATCACATTTCTCCTTTCCTAAGTTCTACAAGTAAATATTGCTTTTGTTTCCTAGCTGATTTCACTCCCCTTTTATGGAATTTCTATTTACTGGTTCTCTTAACCTCTTATTTTCTTTTGGTATCTCTCTCCAGTCAGTAACAATATGTTTCTTTTACTCTAGTTATAGGTGTGATGCTCATACTAAGATCCCTTTCCTTCAAACTCATTAATATTTTGCCCTTAGGTAATTTTTGTATTTTTATCTCTTTTACTCTAGTTATAGGTGTGATGCTCATACTAAGATCCCTTTCCTTCAAACTCATTAATATTTTTCCCTTAGGTAATTTTTGTATTTTTATCTCGTTGGTTTTCGATCTCATCTATTCTTTTTCCACTACCACAAGGTTGCCATACTCATAGTCAATGTGATTGGATTCATTTTTGTTTCCCCCTTATTGTACAGGGAGCGATATAAAAAAAAGGTCAAAATAATTTGGTGACCCTGGCTTCGAAAGGGAATATAAGGTAACACAGGCATTTTTTTGTTTTTATCATTGGGAATTTTGGGTTTTTCTTATGGAACACCGCCTCTCTAGTTTTCATGTTTGGGGTGTTGTAACAAAGTTCACACCCAGTTTTATATATAATATATATATATATATATATATATATATATATATATATATATATATATATATATATATATATATATATATATATATATATATATATATATATCATGGTCTCGAATGTCATCATCGATGTCTTAAAAAATTACTTCTCTTGTTTATGTATAGATGGTAGCATGCACCGCTTTTCCTAGATAGGTATGAAGCTTGAATTCTCTTGTAATTCTTTTACCCTTTTAATTCATACTTCAAACTATAGGATACAGATACCGTGTCTCCTCTATCTTACAGGTATTAACCACTCTTTACAATAACTCTTCTATATCAAACCAGAAACCATGGTCATCACTTACATTCAACCACTATCATTTTTCATGTTGGTTAGGTTTCACCTTTTGGGGTTTGATTAAGTAGAATGGTCTTGTTAAGATTCATTGGCAACTAGGCTAATGTGAATTATTCGCAAGGCATGCCATATGGGTAGTTTAGGTGTTAATTCATTGAATCAAGGGGATTTTGTATTTGTTTTCTTCCTTTAGTCTCTAACTATTGGCCATGGGTTCGTCTTACTCTGTTATTATGTTTTTAACTTAAAAATTTTAGGGACCCTATTTACCATGGGCATAGACATATGTTTATTATAGTGTGAAGTGTATTCGTCACATAGTGAAATGAATTATTTGTATTTTGGTGGTTAGAACAGTTTGTTCCTTTAGTGTTTCTCAATATAATTTCTCCGTGGAGGTTTATTTGTCACTATGGCTTGGTCCAAGGCGGTTTTGTTTCTTATTTTTTTGATGGTGCCATAATTTGCAAGTTAATAACTACACACGCACATGTATATCTGAATTCCATTTCATGTGTCATATTTTTAAATCACTACTTTGTTATCTATACTATTATATGTTCTTCATGTTTTCCAATACTCTTGATTTTTCATTCTACTAGTCTGTTCTTTATAAAGGAAAAGGAAGTAGTTACTATCTTGATTGTTTCCTTGCACACATATTCTTACTAGTTCCTTTTCAAGAGTCACACTTTTTAACTGATTACGGATGAATAGTACTAAATTGTGTACATAGTTAGTATCTTGTATAAAATATAACGTATTAAGTAATTAGTAATTGTGTGATCTTTTAACATGTTTCCTATTGTTTTTTTATGCTTCTATGTTTACCACTAGAATTAGTGTCGTGTTGATTATATCTCACCAAAGATTAAAATTGACTATGTTCTAAAACATGTTTCTTATTGTATTATTTTGCTTCTGTGTTTTACCATTAGAATTAAAGTCCTATCAATTATCTCTCACTAGAGATTAAAATTGATTTCTTTCTAAAAGCATAACACCGGGAAATTACATCTCCATTTCTATGGTTAATTTCCACTTGTCCCTCTTGAGTTCCTTAATTGTTCTCTACTTCATATTTTTTCCCCTATACTCTTCTAACTATTACTTCTTCTACATGTAAAGAAACAACATGCACATTTTTGCAGACCATTGTATACTTAGGAACAATTACTTTAAAAAAATGAGAACATGTAGATGCTTGACGCTAACAATAATGCGCCTAATTATAGTCATAAACACAAATATTTAAACTTAGACTCCCCTCTTTCTTTTGACTATCATATGTGCTCAGCTAAATAGTAAAATCCATATTTTATTTTTAAAGTAAAATTCCTAATGACAATACACATGCATCTTAACAATAAATTCAAATTTCAAGCAAATATTAAATTTATGATAACCATGTTTTGGAAATGGCATCTCTATATAATTGTTCATTGTAAGAAAATACAATAACAAAAAATCTAACCAATATCATCATTAGGGGAGAACTTGGGAATTATGCACCTTTTCCATCCAACCTTGAACTAATTTTGCCCAATATCACCTATTTTCCAAAATTTTTGGGATTAGGGAGGATCAAAACCCTGACCTCCCCAAAGGCTGAGTTTTCGCCGGAGGGGCAGCACCAGACGGGCTATGGTGGATCTTGTTAGGCTTATGGATGATGTTGTATTTATGGTAGCGAATTGGAGGTGCCGGTAAAAAGGGTCGATGGCTGGGGTCAACCCCACAACTGCTAGACCCCTTAATTAGTTTCGGAATTAGCCCACATGCAACGAGATATGGTAAATAACATGCCATATATATAAAACCAAACCATGTATATCACAATAATGGAGAGCAGAGATATGCCACCAAAGTTTAATGCGGATAATGTTACTCAATCCATATCAAAACGCCAGAGTGTCGGGCGGGGGTTTTGACCCGCCAACCTCCAACTTTATATACCAATGCCTTCACACATTCGAGCTAACCATAGCGCCAAGGGCAGAGCTTGGTAAACTAAGCGCCCAAAAATTATTTTAAACTATTACAGGTGTCGAACTAGTCAAATCACTAGCATGCAGACCAAGGCGGTATTATGCAGACAAAAGTGGTTTTGCAGAGGGCAGAGGCTGTTTTGGATTTCTCCAGGGGGTCTAGATTGTACAGAGGCTAAATATGGGAAAGTTTATACTCGTTTGACTAAAAATTTCGATATGAATGCAATGGTGAGATCCTTTTTCTCATTTGAGTCTCTGATTTTGAGCTCATGTCTATCAATGCATTTTGAAGACTAATAAAGCAGTCACACTGGAAGCTAAGGACCCGAAGAGGTAGCCAGGAAGTCTGGTGAACTCCCTTATCAAATTGTCATTTTGTTGATGCATGTGTTTATGTTTCAATTTTCTTATGTGTTTATGTTATTTGAAATCTTTTCGATCCATTACACTAAGTAACATAAGAAAACTTCACATAAAATTCTATAATACCTTTTTCATTAATGGATCAAGTGGTATTATAGCAACAAGGTTTTTAAGGTTTGACAAGATTGTGTGAAGATTTGAAAGCTTACTAGGTTAAGGCTTGAATGAGGTGAAGGTGAACTTGTTGAGTCGAATCCAGTGATTGGAAGGGTCTTTTCACAAAGAAGGATGACAGATGAAACCCCACTTGGGTCAGAATCTCAATTTCTGGATAGTTTCATGACAATACACGCAATGGTGGAAGAGATGTATCGCGAGTTTAAGAAGAACAAAGATGAAGGCACTTCATCACCTAAAGATCAAGAAGATAAGGGAAAGGGAGAAATGCTTCCTCCACCATCTCCTCCATCATCACCATCATCATCATCATCATCATCATATTCCTCTCATAAATCTAGTCCTTCTAAGAAGAAGAAGAAGAATTCCTCTTTGATCAAATTAGATGTAAAATTTGATTTGTCAATTTATGATGCAGAACTTAACGTTGAAAAGCTTGATAATTGGATAAGACAAATTGAAGTGTATTGCAGGGTGTAGAAAGTTGTTTCATAAAGGAAGAAGATCCAGCTTGCTAGCCTTTGACTTGGAGGAACTGCACTTGTACGGTGGGAAGGCAAGACACAAGTAGATCTCAAAAAGCATGGTAAAATCATTTCAACTTGAAATAAATTTGGTTTTTTTAATTAAAAATAAATTTTATCCTTTGGCTTATATGCAACAAGCAATGATGGTTTTGCAAACACTACGTCAATTAAAAGGTCAAAGTGTTCAAAGTTATACTCAAGAATTTTGTAAAAGAGCTTTAACATTAGGCATATCATTGGACTCACCAGAGACATTGTTGAAATACATAGGTGGTCTTCATAGTTATTTGAGGCATACTATACTTATGTTTAATTCAACTACCTTAGATGATGTATCAGTTTAAGAAACTCATCTAGAAGCTAGAGGCAAAAATGTAACCCATGATGTTGGGAAATCATCCAAACCTATTGAAAGCAAGAATAAAGACAAGAAGAAACTTAAATGGAATGAGAAGAAAACAAACATTGTGAAGAAAGATAAACCTTCATGCACTCATTGTAAGAAGGAAGGCCTTGATGAGGCACACTACTAATAATTGCATCTAGAATTAAAGCCTAAGAAGTCTGGGAGTAAGGAGCGGAAGAATGTTGCTACTATTCAAAAGGACTTGGGATCAGATTTAGGTGATGAGACAATGGTTACAACTACAGGTATAAAAGGTAAAGATTCTAAAGCATCTACAAGTAATTCTTCACATTCTGTTGATAATGATAATGATGAGAGGAAAATAAATGAGCTATTTCACATTAGAGTCATTTCCAAGCATACTAAAATTGATAACTTATTTGATAGTGGTTCACAAGTTAATTTGATTTCTGAAGAAATTGTAAAGAAGTTGGGTCTAGAAACAAAACCTCATAAAAATCCATATCCATTAGGTTGGGTGTGTGATAAAACTAAGCTACAAGTTACGAAACAATGTAAACTTTGTTTTGCTATTGGGTCAAAGTTTGTAGATGAGGTTGATTTAGACATAGTCCCATTGGACATATGTGGAATTGTATTAGGATGTCCACGCTTGTATGATAGAAATGCTATCTTCTATAGAACTGAAAATAAGTATCAACTCACTAAGGATGGAATTGAATATATTGTAAGGGCTCATAAACTCAAATATAACTTCTCTCTCATAAATTCAGGACAGATGAAAAGAATTGTAAATTCAAGTAAACAATTTTTACTTATGATTGTAAAAGCAAAGGATATTGATAAATTCGATGCTTTCCAAGGCTGTAATCCTAAACAGAAAGTAGATATAGTTTAAAATTGTTTTCGATTATGAGATTTTGTTTCAAGAACCTAAAGGGCTTCCACCCAAGTGAGAGATAGAACATGAGATTTATTTGCAGCAAGATGATCCACTACCTAACATTGGAATGTACAGGTTATCAGCTCTAGAGAATGCAGAGATAAAGAAGCAGGTAAAGGAGTTGCTTGATCAAGCGTTTATTCGACCAAGCACATCACCGTGCAGATCACCTATTGTGTTAGAATGAAAGAAGGACAGTCTGTGGAGAATGTGCATTGATTTTAGAGCATTAAATAAAAACACAATAAAGAATTGTTATCCTCTTCCTCATATTGATGGTTTGTTAGATCAGTTAAGAGATGCAGTTTACTTCTCTAAATTGGACTTGCGAAGTGGCTACCATCAAATTAGAGTTGCAGAATAGGATGTATGGAAGATTGCTTTCAAAACAAAGCAATGACTCTATGAATAGATGGTTATGGCTTTTGGCTTAACTAACGCTCCAACTACATTCATGTGAGTCATGAATAATGTATTTAGGCCATTCATTGATGATTTTGTAATAGTATATTTAGATGATATTCTTGCTTTCAGTAGAACATGGGATGAACATGTAAAGCATGTAAAGCAGGTTTTAGACATTTTGAAAAGAGAAAATCTCTATGTTAAACTATCCAAATGTGAATTTGGTAGAACATCTTTGAATTATTTGGGTTATATTGTAGGGGGTGGTGAATTGAAGATAGATCCCTCTAAGGTCAAAGCCATTGTACACTGGCCTACGCCCAATATTGCTACAGAAGTTAGAAGTTTCTTAGGGGCAGCACAATATTGGAGAAAGTTTATTTCTAACATTACTTTGATTGCAGCTCCTTTACATGCTTTGAAAAGTGTGAAACATATGTTTCAATGGGGAGGCAAACAACAAAAAGCCTTTGACACATTGAAAGAAAGGATCAGTACAACACCAATATTAGCACTACCAGATCTTCAACATCCATTTGAGATCGAGACAGATGCAAGTGAATATGTCATGGGGGTAGTGTTGATATAGCTCAAAAATCCTATATGCTTTCATTTTGAGACATTCGCATCAACAGTAATTAACTATCCTACATATGATAAGGAAACATTAGTTCAAATTGTTAAAAAGTGGAAACATTACATAATGGGTAAAGAAACAATCATACACACAGATCATCAACCACTTCAATATTTACACTCACAAACTAAATTGCAACAATCAAGACACTATCGATGGATGGCTTTTCTACAACAATTTCATCTTGTTATAAGATATAAGAAGAGCATACATAATAATGTTGTAGACATGTTATCAAGACCAATTATAAATGCATCCACAATACTTAAGCATAATTCGGTAATTCATGAAAGTTACATTGAACAATATGCTCAAGACACAGATTTTAAGTATGTATATGCAACTTTATGTCATGGCAAGCAGGTAGAAGAATTGGATTATTACATAAAGGACAAACTCTTATATCATTTGGGAAAGTTATGCATTCCAAAAACTAAAAGAGTTAATATAATTCGAGAAGCACATACTTCTCTCATATCAGGTCATTTTGGTGTAAGTAAAACAGTTGCAAAATTACAAAGGTTCTGCTATTGACCACGAATGAATGAAACAGTTTCTAGATATATTAAAGGATGTACTATGTGTGCTACAAGCAAGCAAAGTAATAGAAAATTAGGCTTGTATACTCCACTTCCAATTCCTTCTCGTCCTTGGGAAAGTGTTTCCATGGATTTTGTTGGGGGATTGCCAAAGTCTAGAAAGGGTCATGATTATTTGTATGCAGTTTTGAATAGGTTCAGTAGGATGTGTATTTTGACACCATGTAATAAACAGGTCACAGCTGAACAAATTGCAAAGTTGTTCTTTCAAAATGTATGGGTTCATTTTGGGTTACCCACTTCTATTGTATATGATCGAGATTATTGATTTGTTGGGAAATTTTGGTCAAGTCTATGGGAGTTAATGGACACAAAGTTAAAGAAGAGCATGGCATTTCATCCACAAACAGATGGTCTGACTGAAGTGGTCAATAGGATAGTGATACAGTTTCTTCGAGGATATTGCAGCAAGCATCCCAGACTATGGGATGAGCATTTGTGTTATGTGCAGCATGCTTACAATCATGCAAAACATTCTTCTACTCAGAGATCTCCTTTTGAGACTTGTTTTGGTTTTATACCAAAGTCTCCCTTGGATTTTGTCTTTGGTAAAGACATAGTAGTTGATGGACACAGTGATGTGGACAAAGCAACCAAGTTCATTGAACAAATCCAGGAAATTCACCAAGCAGTACAGGAACAGCTAGAAAGAAGCCAAGCAAAGTATAAGGTGCGACATGACAAGCATCGAGTTGAGCATAGCTTTCAAGTTGGTGATCAAGTCTAGTTGTATATCAGCAAAGAAAGACCGCAAGGGGAAGGTAAAAATTTGAAACCAATTAGATATGGTCATTTCAAAATACTTGATAAAATTGGTGAAAATGATTTCCGCCTAGATCTACCAGCTTACATGCAAATCTATTCCATCATAAATGTTGAAAACTTGCAGTTGTATGAGCCGTCGTTGATTGAAGATCCCAAAGAGCAAGGTCAGCTACCTTCCATGGAAGATCTTTTGTCTGAGTATCTCAATGAGTTACAGGAGGACACAGTTCTAGACAGGAGGATAAGAACTTCGCAATGGGGAAATTTTGAGTATCTTTGAGTTAGACTCAAAGGTACAAATCCAAGTAAAGCATGATGGGTAGAGATTGGAAAAGTCAAGGAAATTTATCCTCACTTACTCAATAGCTAAAACCAACTTTTGGTGGACCAAAAGCTTCTAATGGGGAGGAGTGATCCAAAATGGATTCAATTTTACCTCTACATCAAAAGTCTTCAAATGCAAGTGAAAGTAGGTTCAAGTTTAAGTGCTTGTTAATACAAAACCAAAGGTGCAAACAACACATAAATCTGAGTCTGGATGAAGAAATTATAGCCAATCAAAGATTTTGGTCAAAAAGTCAATGCCTATGTCAGCAAGACACGTGGCAACCCGGGAATGAGTCACAGGTTCTGGATATGTCAGCGCAGAAGGTGACGTGGCAATCTGCGATTGGTTCATACCACAGGCAATTGGATCAACGAATGAGAGCAGAGATCGTCCGATCAAAAGAGATCGACGCATATCGCATCGAGACATGAAAGCAAGTTATATTTGAAAACGGACGTGATGAGGTTATTCAAAAGAATTTAAACTTCTTTGAGTTCTGATAGGGAAGCGATAAATGGTTTCTCGCGCGCCTCAAAGGTTGGAAATGGTTTTTCAGAAATCTACGTGATTCCACTCAGCGATTGACATGTAGCATCCCAAAACAACTTTTCTCGCATGCTCTCAGAGAATTAACTGATGTGCTAGTTGGAGCGTGAGATTGTGCGACAGACGTCGGATCGAGCAGGACAGATCAATGGTGGAGATCGTTCGAGAGTGAATGACGCGATAGCCATCGGATCGTATGGTATCGAGATATGCGCCGAGAAAAGGCCGGACGGTCGGGGTCAACTCCACGCTCGCCAGTCCTTTGGTTTATCCACTGTTTTTAATGTAATAATATTATTCCGCGTTTATTGAAGTTTGTAACTAAACATGGTATAATAATACCATATCACCAAAAAAGTTGACAGAGTGTGGTTTTGAACCATTCTAGGGGTTCTGGAGGTCATAATGGCCAAGTACGGTCGAGTTTATACTCGTTTCGACTCGAAAACTCGAGTTGAACACATTCATGAGATCCATTTTCGTGTTTGAGACTCTGTTTCTGAGCTCGCACATGTAATAGCAATTTGAAGACATAATAGAGAGGTCAGCACTGGAAGCGAAAGGACCAGGAGACGTAGCTAGGAAGTCTGGTGAACTCCTTTATTAAATTTGGTTGTGTTGATGTGTTTGAATGTGTTTTCTAATTGTTTTAGTGTTTTTGTTATTCACAATATTTTTGATCCATTGCACTAAGTAACATAGGCAACTTCACACATAGTCTATAATACCTTTTTTATTAACGGATCATCCTCCACCAAGTTGGCCTCAAGAAGGATAAGTCAGCTTCATCAAGGGAATTCAACCTCACACAAACACTATATAAAGGCAAAAATTCGACTCATTTTGAAGATACTCACTCATCAATTTCGATCTGCAGTTGCTGGAGGCGAAAAAATATAGTGAATTTGTCGGAGAAGGATTGAAGAAGTTGGAAAGCCAAAGTCAAGTTCTTGGGCAATCTATCTCTCACACGTACGAATTTTTTGAATTGTATCTAGGCCGAAATTTTAAAGTTCTTGGGGTCGATGTTCTAGGTTGTTATTGGGCCAAAATTCTAAAGTTGTTGGGGTTGAAGTTCTAGGTTGTTGCTGGGTTGAAATTTTGAAGTTGTTAGGGGTCGAAGTTCTAGGTTGTTGTTGGGTTATAGTCGTTGGACAAGAATTAACTACTCAAGTTTGTTGAATCATATTGGAAGGTTGACCTGGTGGAGGAGGAAGGTCTTTTGCGTCTAAGGTATTGGTATCATGGAAAATTTTAGGGGCTAATGTTCGCCCAGTGGGCTAATCTTGCATGATTTTTCCACAAAAAACATTCTCCAATTTCCAATTTTATAAAATATGATTTGCCCGAATTTTATAATATAAAATTATTTTACCTTAAAAATCGCCAACATTATATAGAGACTATATATAAAATCATTATAAATTTGAATAATTTTACAAATATATCAATAAACATTTCATAGTTTGCATATTAGGGATTAGTGAGATTCGCCAATGCTTTTAAACTTTAAGAAAAATTTCCATCCTTAAAATTTTCCTTGATTGGTATATCTCAATTTGATTTACTAGTGGAAGAGTTTGACTGGGTTTTCCACTATAGAGGGGTTCTAGTCCTGACTAAGTGCCTACATCTGGTATCGTTGATATTTGTGTTTCGTTTTGATGATTTCTTGATGAAAAAAAGATAAAAGAAGAACATATGAAAGTTAATAAGATCACAAATATATCACAAGTAATTACCAACATAATAAAATCTTTCTGCCTTTCCAATTTTCTAAATGGTATTCTATTAATGAATCAATATATAACATCTACATCATATGTGATATGTTCTCAATTTTCCACTTGGGAAACTAGACCAACAATAGAAATATAGTTCTTTGGTCCAAATTTTCACATATAACTCAAAAAATTGTATCCATACCATGCCTCAACATGTTTACCAATTTGATCATGCAAATGCATAAATCTAAGTGCATCAAAATGGTAGCTATGTTGTTGAAAGTCCTTGATAACTATGAATCTCCAAACCCAAGAGAAGATGCTACAGTAAACAAAAAGAGGTGCCATGAAAGAGAATAGTTGGATGAAACATCAATTGTTTCCACCAGTGTGCCCGGTGAAGTTGGGCCTTTTCCCTTGGAGAGGATGGCCTTAATTCGTGCTAACCAAAAAGCCATCTCCCTGAGTTCGAAAGACATCTCATCGTTCTCCACTTGGATGTCGTTGAGTTGAAGAGAGAGCTTCCTTATAGTGTCTTCTTTATCCTCGAGGGCTTTTCCAATGAGTGATTTTGCAGTTTCCCCTGAATTGGAGTTTGTATTGTAAATTTGTATATGTTAAGTGTGTTTATTGTTATAACTTTAAAAGACCTATTTGAAAACTATTTTATCAATGGTTTATCACTGATAAATATTTAACATAGATCTGTGTTAATATACTCTTAATAAAAATAAAAGAATTTGGAAATTAATGTTGAAGCTACACTTGGATGAAAGAGATCAGGCTGGAAGTTAAAGATGGAAAGTGATTACCCCTATTGTTTAAGACCTAGGCATCTAATCTGAGGATTAGATTATTAATGATGATGGAAATTATTGATCAATAACTTCCCCTAAAGACAGGACATTGTCTTTGAAAGTGGGAAAGTGGAGCTCATTAATGAGCTAGTAACCACCTGCAAGCTAGTGGATGAGGTGGAGGTAGTAACCCAACTACCAACTGCTTTGGGAGATAAGGGGTATGCTTAGTCTTTTGTTGTTGGAAGGATTCACAAAGTGGAGAACTAAGGGAGGCAAAAGGAACAAAATAAGAAAAAGAAAAAGGACATACATGCCTAAGCGCTTGGGGGAACATATATAACAGTTCACCGTTTTCAAGTCAATATTCTAAATACCTTGATCTGATTTTATTTTATGAATTGAAGTTGTAAAACGTTTTAATATACCTTAAATCAATATGCCTTAGTACTAATAATTAGAGCATTTATTATAATTAATATACCATAATCATTACCAATAATTACTTTAATTAACATCTTTATATTAATGAATAACACAATTTATAATTAGTTTACCTTAATATTAATAATAATAAATAATATCCCCCGATCAGGGTGACAGAGTGGATAATCAATGAAATAATGGATGTCAAGGGCTAGGAGGTGAAAGGACTGCCTACCACTTCCCACATGCTTATACTGCAGGGAGTGGTGGCGTCCTGCATGTTTGCAGTAACGTCAGAAGGGAGATTTGGTACGTAAGTAAGAGGTGGTAAGGACGGTTACGTAAGGTGGATGGGACGGCAAGTAGGTAAGGCAAAGTATGAGAGGGCAGCAAGAGAATAAGAGTGGAGGACCAGTCGTACTCGCATTCAGCAAGCAGGCATAGAAACCACGGGTACGTTAATTGTTTCCTTTCTATAATTAGTAAAGGAAAGTCCAGCATGTTGGGTGGGGGAAGAGAATTGTGCCATGTTGGGAAGGAAATACCACGAGGGATTATGCTGAGCAGAAAGAGAAGAAACAGTGAGGAAGAGTGGCCCTTTAGCTCTGCATCATTGCTGGTTAGGTTTGAGGGCATAGAAGCTAATAGAGAGTGGCGCATTTTGCTCAGGGAAAAGGCTAGCGAGGTTAGAGAGGATTTTATCCGGGTAGAATGGAGGATTGAGGGTCTGATGAAGTTCTTTAGGCCAAACTTTTGGGTAGATAGGGGTAGATATGGCAACAGAGAAGTGCAAGCCTAGGAAGGGAAGTTGGACATGAAGCTAAGCACAGAATGGGTGGCATGCAGAGGCGGTAGCACTGTGAGGGTAGGGAGTGGCGATGGCATGCAAGGCAGGGGGAGGGAGGAGAGTCTCAACGCGAAGCTCCCTTTACACGCTTTACTGGGGTTGAACAAGGAATGGGTTAGCCTAAGGGACCTCAATGCAGGAGGAAGGGACAGTGGAGGAGTGATCGAGACCATGTTGGGTCTAACCGAGGGGTAAGATGGGTTGAGCAGGGAGAAAGTGAAGCCCACCCTTGTTTCACTTGAATGCCTGGGAGCAATAGAGTGCGAGAAGAGGGAAGTCAAAGACAAAGAACAGAAACTCCATGAGGCAATCAACATTTGTACTGGTAATGGTTCTATTATCCTAACATTAAATTGTGATCACTATGAACAGGTAGTAGACAACTGTGCCATGACGCATCTAGCCAGAGGAAGAGGCCACGGAGGATGAGGAAAATCTAGTCCTTGTCCAAAGGAACCGGGAACCTTGGAACAAAGGAAAGGTAGAAGACCCATAGATGAGACTGTCAGGGAGGCAACGAAAGCATATAAGGAAGGAACGGATGCAGAGATCCACAAAATTATAGAAGAGATGGAGGACCGAATTATGGAAGAGGACTCCGAGGACGAAATGGAAAGAACACATTCTAGATCCTGGGAACACGAAAGGGAGACTATCCCAATTCAAACAGACCTTGCATCTGTATTGACTCGTGAAAAAATTGGTAGGAAAAGCAATGGAATGGGTATCCATGGGGATGGATCTGATCATTAGAGACATGCCAGACTACAAAAAGGATCTGCAAACTATCCAGTTCCAGCTCTGCAAGCAGGACATTAGACTGGATCGTATCTAGCAACACATTCCATGCATTATCGAAATGACACCAGCACTTGGAGATTCAGCTGAAGATCCAGCGACAGTTGAGTCAGAACCGGAAGACCTCAATGAATAGCTGAGCACAATGATAGCTTAGGTTTTTTTTGTTTTTTAGTGGTTAGCTTTCTTTTACATGCATGCTTATGGTATCTAAGACTATAGACTGTTTCTTAAATAGTTATGTATATATTGCTTGGGTAGAAATACTGATAACTTATCGTTTTTGGATGGCTTACAATATGCATCGGTGGCCAACAGACTTGGTTTCCCACTGGGCAAGTTGAGGCCACTTATTAACTGTATGTGGTTTCAGTTTGTTTATATATAAATAGAAAAAGAGGATCTAAAAAAAAATTAATAATATGTATTATTAAGGTACTATAATTTAATATAATTCATTATAATTAATTAATAAATAATATGTTTTTTATTTGCTTTTATATTAGGTTCCTTGATTAACCTTATCACATTAATATCATTTTAATTATGTACATATATGTACATTAATATTATTTATTAATCATTAATATATCATTTTAATTTACATTAATATCATCTAATATATATAATGTGCATTAATATAATGTTATTAATATAAATTAATAATGTACATTAATATCATGATATTAATTAGGAATATTATTAATATATAATCATTAAGAAAATTATTAAACTATAATATTAAGTATATATTTATATTAACTCAATTTATATTTAATTATTAGGTTGTGCTTTTTTATTTTATTTATTTTGTTTTCTCAGTGGACATTTTAGGATTTAATTGTTTTCTTTCTTTGTTTATTTATCCCTTCACCAGTGTCATCTTTTTTCAATTTTGTCCTAAAGATGGATCCACTTATGGATTCCAAATGTCAACAACTTTCAAATATCATTGTTAAAAATTAGAATTCTTTTTCTCCAAATATGCTTTGTAATTAAACTAAATAAATAGGTCATTAAAAAGGAAAAAGACTTGAAATTCTTTTCTTAGAATAGCTGGATTAATTTTAGATATTTTAAATGTTCAATACAGTGAGATTAGAAGATAGTTGTTAGAGTAAATGTTGATTTTTTTGTGTAATTTCTCAAATACTTATTGTTTGTTATGCATTTAGTGAATGAATATTTTCTAGAATTCAAAGTGTAAATATGATAAACAGAGTTTAACAAGATGTTGATAATCAACAATGCCTAACCCATATTAATTTTCTTTCTTCTATGGGTAAGTTGGTTATATAATTATATAACCATAGCAAATAGAGACAAAGCAAAATCTAATTAAAAGTAGTTTATTAGGGTAATGGACTAGTTTGAACGACACTTAAATACAAGGGTACTCAACACAAAAATAATTATTTATGAGATAGTCATATGAAATATTGAGATTTGTTTAAGGAAAACTTTATTTTACAAAGTACTATATAAGAGGTCAAAAGGACTAGAAGAATTAGTAATTGAACAAGGAACAAACAATAACTATTTTTTAGAAATATAATTCATAGAATAAAGAATTTCTACAATGGATGCAAATCAATATTATAATTAGTTTTCTAGAAATATTAGCTGAAAAACACATTAAATATCTCACAACTATGTATATAAGTTTACTTTTGAAATACAAAATATAAAGATAGAAGCATGGAATTTTTGAGGTACACATAGGTAGATAATAATATAAAAGATTAACACTTAATTTGTCTTATAACAATAATTATACTACTAAAATTGCAGTATTGGTAAAAAATAACCATACTAATAATAACAGAGCAGACCATTGTAACTGATCAATGTTTTTGGGGCAGGGGTTACCCCTTAACAGATTAGATGTCAGGCATAAAATTCTATAAGATATGAACTTCCTAATAGGATGTAAATCTGAGAAACATTCTATTAACTAAATATAAAAAGAGAGGAACCATGAAATATTTTCCTCAATGAAAGACTCATGCACAATCCAAGAGTTTAGGAACATCCAACCTTGGCAGAAGAAGCCGTGAATCTCTTATGAGTTGGAAAAATCTCCAAAGTATATTGTCAAAGGAAAAGGTTTCAAAATTTCCTTTAGGGTTTTTATTTTACTTGCAAGTGTTCAAGGAGCAAATTCTTAGTTAGGGTTTGGTATAAAAACAAGAAGTTGAAATTGAATAATGAAGAATAAATAGAAGATTGGCTATTCAAGATAATTTGAAGGAGTAAATGCTTCATGACATCATCTTTATCTATGCAATTAAACCATAATTTTAGAATAAAAAGCTAATTAAAGACGAAAAAATTATGGTCATCATAAAATAAAACTCCGAATAAGAGATAAATAACCAATATGAAAAGAAAAATTACATATACTCCTCTAAGATTAAAACTCTAAGGAAAAACCAATAAAGTTTTATATAAAAAAATCTCCATACTAAAAATTTACAGTCATTTTAAAGTAATTACACTAATGTTTAGGGCAACAATGTAGTTCCAACCTCTTCATAGTTATATAAAAACAAATGGAGAGGGTTAGGATTTCATTTATAGAAATTTCATTTACGATATTATTAGAATAATAAACAATGAAACATGAAAGAAAGAATTTAAAAGTCTATAAAAATTACTTGCGCATAAAAAACAAATTTTCAAAGAACTGAAGGCTTGTTTGAAAAAATTTGTCGGAGGTGAAAGTTAAAGCCAGTTATGGAAATGGCCAGGAAGATCCTTAATACCCTACATTAAAACTGTCAGGGTTAAACCCTTGGCAATTTAAACCTATGCAAGAAAAATCAGTGAATAATTCAATGGTAATATTTGAAGTTCCTTGAATAAGCGTGAATGTGAAATAAGCAATATTTGAAGTTACTTGAATAAGCGTGAATGTGAAATAAGCATCGCTTTGCTAATTGAAATAAATCCATTAAACTATTCGGAGGGTAATTCTGGCCAAAATCCAAAGCTGAAAAAAAATTCAAAACTAGGATAAGAACATTCTCATTAAACATGGGAACCATGAAAGATTAAATTGCTAAATTGGTATTAATAAATTATAAAAATGAAAGTATAGAACAATCTATCGATTATACTTAAATTTATCTAAAAGAAAAGCAGATATAACTCTATCAAATTTCCAAAAATGAATAGATAATTATCCATAACGTCTTTCACTCTGCAAATTGACGGAAGGAGACTGGTAAAATCTGGACTCCTCCATTATCAAATAAGTAGTAAAGGCAGCAGGTTAAGGTAAACGCGTTGTAGTGTGAGCAAATATTTATTCATAAGCTAACAAAAAGGTAGAATGTATAGCAGTAGTTTTAGTGCGATTTTTTGGTGGGTTTTTCTGGTCAAATTTTTCTAAAATCCGGCAGCAATTTATTGAAATCGCAAGTTTGATAGGTAATTTCTGTACAATCAAAGCGTCCTAGGGGTTTTCTAGGGCGCTGAATCCAAATATGCAGTTAAAAAACCATTTTAAATAATACAAATCAAAATTTAACCTCAATTTTTCCGCCAAATTCTGTAACCGGAATCTCCAAAAAATCGCACTAAAAACAACTCCCAATATATATCCATTAAAAAAAACCTAAAACATCATGGTTCAATAGCAAACATATATATATCCATTGATTGCATGGTTCAATAGCAAACATATATGAATATATATGTATATAAAAATAAACATAGACTTAATTCAAGGCATGAAGCATAATAAGTAAACATCATGTCCAGATGAGTATATGTATTGAACCTCAGGTGGGTAAGTATGAATTCAATAGTTATTAGTATGTACATTTAGCTAGTGAACCACAAAGATTATAAAATATTTGGTAGAAAAATAAACCTTTAAAATATAAGTCGGAAAGCATACCTTGTATGGATGAAAAAAACAAAATATAACCACAATGTACATTAAATCTATGATGATTAGTTTTTTTTGGATTAATATCTATTGTGTACATTTATGTATGTAGTTTTGTTTTTATAATCTTAATAAAGTTTAAGAAGAATTTAAACTTAGTTAATAAGAATATTTCTTTATAGAAGTGATGAAATTAAGTTAGACAATAGATTTTGTTATGAGTTTATTTTTATATATAATTTCAATATTTCATCAAATGATTACATTAGTAAAGGGAACTAAAAGAGTAAACTTAAGTGGAATAAAAAGGAAGGACGATCTGTGTAAACAAATATCATATGACATATTTACTTATAAAGTTTTTATTTTTTAGGGTGTTTTATGAGGTTCAGTATAAGTGATTTCAAAGTTGTAGGTTACAACATTGCCTAATGTTGGGCCTAACTGAAATATTATTTTGTGTGTAATATATAGACAACTAAACTACTACAAAAATAAAATTTGAATAATGACTAAAGATAACAATAGACAAACTTCTGTAGGATCACTTGGAGGAGGTGAGGAGCATAATACTGAGCTAGAATGATGGGAGGAGAAAATGGAAACACGGATAATCATGAATATGAGATTTTACAAGTAGTGAGTAGTTTAAAGGCAGATTTAGACACTATTAAAGCTAATGAAGAAAAAATAAAGCAAGGGATGAATAAGAAGATATAAATGACTACATACTCAATAGGTTGCAATAAAATAGAGGCAGTAGAAAATCCAAAAAAAAAAAAAAGACTCATAAGTGAGCCACCAAACATAACTGAATCTATACTTCCAATGAGAGTCAAACACTTAAGTTTGATGAAGACGTGGAAGAACAAAAGTCTAGGAGTAATGTTTCGATATCTAAGAATAAAAAGGTTGCGTCTCAATTCCAAGATGAATTTAAGAAGATCAAACCTCAAAAATTTGACGGGTAATCTAAATAGGGAGCGTAAGCTTGGCTTCTAAATATGTCAAAATATTTAAAGTCTACAATTACCCTAGTAACTTGAAGGCTAGATTGACTACATATCAACTAACTGACAAAGAAGCTATAATCGACCCCCTCTAATCCCTGCCCCACCCAAGGATAAAGGAGGCGATTACTATGTTGACTCAACCTCCAATATATAGTTATGGAAATGGGGTCTAAATTTTTTGCTCTTTTTCAACATCTCCAAAACCTAAAATGGATATCATCGTTGTGTTCATCTCATCGAGACCTTTCCAACGATACATTATTTACCTCAATCTAACTTACGTATTAGAATATGTGACCATCCAAAGGTAGGTCAATTTCAACTTTGCCACACCATCACTGATCCCACGTAGCAATCACATACTCACCCATGTGACACCTTGTGCACTAGCTCCACCACTATGGACAAGTCCATGTGGATAGGTACACTGCTCCGAATAATATGAGTTTGGCCTATTCACAACTCCACAAAACTTAAATCTTGATAAAAGGGCCCGACCTTCAACCCCCGACCTAGAGGTCGGCTCGACCTCCCTCCAAAACTATTTTCACTTTGGGCCTTGACCAGCCCGACCCCAACCTGGTCATTTCGCCCGACCCTTGACCACCAGGTCTCACCGATAGCTCAACCTATGCACCCTAGGTCGGGCGCAACTTCACCTAAGGTCTGACCTTCTTTCAACCGAGCTCCCAACCCCCGACTTGGAGACTCCTACAGGTGACTTTAAGTCTGTTTTACAAGCTTTTGGAAGTTAGAAAATTTGAAAAGTTTCTTCCTGGTTACACAGTTGACACGACCTACAATTAAATCGCTAATGATGCACCGGAGTTCCAAATATGAAACTTGGAAAAATACATGTACAAGAGATTACACTTAGTAAATATGCGTTGAAGGGAATTTCTTTGAAAACACGGGGAACTTGATCAACTCCCTCGCACATCACAAAGATGTGTTTCTTTTACTCTATCAAATCATATACACAAAGAAAATAAACAACCAACAACTCATACTTGTCGAATTAATGAAAGAGAAACATAAATTCATGTTTATGCAACATAAACTCAACCATTCTTTAGACATGTGAAAAAATGAAATTCAACATCCCATTAACACACAAGAAATCACATTCCTTATTAACAATGGGTACTGGTTGATAACACAAAGACCAATTATTCCGATAGATCTACACAGTTAATTACCCATTTACAAGGATTTTAATCCCTTCATATGCAAGAAAGTGAAGATAATTCAAGTTTAGGGCCTTCATAAGTCACAAACCATATTATAGGATATTTGCACAATCATTTACATTCTTCATATATGCAAGAATTATATTCTACAACATCAATAAAACATTATTTCAGTGCAATAAACAAGAGCATAATGACAATCACAAGCATAAAACATAAGGGTGAAATTATCTTATAAGAGATCTAGCAACTGAGAGTGGGACTTCAAATCTCCACCAAACCATAGACAAGCTACAACCATTATTACTTGTAGCTGTCACCCCCGAGCCATATTCCAAAGCTTGAGGTTGAGTGCTTTCAGAGGGAAAACTTCAACCTAAATAATAGTTGAAACAATATGTCTCAAGGCCATTCTTCCTTCTTCCACCAACTACATAAGCTTCCACTCAGTCCTCTCGAGCTTTCATACACTATGAACATCCATGTCTTGATATCATGGTACATAGAGTTCAACTCACTTTCAGGAGGATAGAGTCCACAATAAGGAAAGTTCATCGATTGATAAACTAATGATAGGTGGAAGAAATCACCTCTCCATGTGGTTTATCAGTGAGACAAACACCATAGATTCAACCCCCAAGGCAATTCCTAGTGGTTCATCATCCTCACATGCACCGAAGTGATTCTTCCCAATACAATAGGTTCTTCAATCCCAAGCTTCCAGTGGGTTCTTCATCCCTCAAGAAAGCCTCTACTCTCTGCAATATTTCACCCAGCAAGCTTATCTCATAGGATTCCTCAGCTGGTTCTCTTTTTCAGAGTTTGATTCTTATGTTTCTCTCTACGACACCTTTGATCCTTGGAGGAATTTTCACAATACTCTCCCCCTATTCTCTTCCATTGCGGATACACTAGAGAATGTGAGTGTCTTATTTTTCCCTCGCCTGATTGTTTTTGTGCTTCTAATAGACCAGCCATATGTCTTTTCCCAAGGCTCCACTTAGTCAACTATTGGATAACGCAACCCATGCCTCTCTTTAATTGTTTTGTCCTTTTCTTTCTTATGGTTGGGGCTCAAAGAACACCTAGGCCTATCCTCTTCTTTCAGTTTAATTTAAGGCCTAACATTCCATTTAAATTGCTCAGCTAACCAAGACTGATATTTAAAAAAATAATTCCCTCAAGTAATCTCCTTCCTCAAGCAATGGAATTTGTGTCCCTCTCTCAGCCATTTAAATAATTAGAATTATTTACAAGAGAGAAATATTAACAAGGATATATCACAGTCCCCTCCCCCTTAAGAGGGAACACCGTCCTCAAAGTTCAATAACCATATACAACAAAACATGATTTAGACCAAGCATTGTTGATTACAGAGCTTTATATACACATATTTGTACAACATTTACGTAATATTTACATTTTCCATGCTCAACGAAAAGGAAAGGATATGTTTCCCACATCAGGTCAGCTATTTCCCACATGGCTTCCTAGGGCCCAAAGTGCCTCCACTGCATTTTGAATTGCTCTATTACTCAGTTCCAGAGCGTGATATGCCTCTGATCCAAGATGCATAGAGGTTCCAGTGGGAACTCTCCCTCTAGTTGTACCTATAACACGGATCAATCAACTATATGATTAGTATCATGCACATATCTGTTAAGCAATGAAACATGGAAAACATCATGCACTCTAATTGATGGAGGCAAATCTAACTTGAATGCCACAAATCCTATACTTTCAAGCACTTAAAATGGCCCACAAAATCTTGGTGCTAGCTCGGCATGTGAACCCATATTCAAGGAACTTTTCTTGGGTCTAACTCTCCAGTAAACATGTTCCCCAACTTGGAACTCCTTATGCACCCTGTTCTGATCTGCATAGTTTTTTTTATGTCTTGTGCCACCTTTAAATTCTACCCAATAACCTACATTTGTTTCTCCATCTCTTTTAGCATATCAGGCCCAATAATGACCTTGTAAATTGGGTCACTCCAATTGATAGGAGTATTATAACTCCTTCAATAAAGTGCCTTGAATAAGTTCATATTTAGAGATACTTGGTACCCATTGTTGTATGAAAACTCTACAAGTGGAATATACTCTTCCCACTTATTTTTCTAGTGCATCACATACATCCTCAACATGTCTTCAAGGATTCTATTTGTTCTCTCTATTTTTCCATCTTTTTGTGGATGATAAGTTGTACTGAAGGCCAATTCTGTCCCTAAGCCTACAAATAGTTCCTTCTAGAATCTTGAAATGAACTTGGCATCTCTATCTGAAATTATTTTCTTGGGAACTCCATGCAATCTCACAATCTCATTTAGGAAGATTTGAGCCATGTCACTAGCTAAATTGGTGGATTTTACTGCCACTTTTCTCAACTTTTCAAAGACCACCATAAATGCATCATGTTGTCTAGAGGTTCTTGGAAAACTAGTAATGAAATCCATGGAGATTATTTCTGACTTCCATTTTGGCATGGGAATGGGATGCAATAAACGTGTTGGGTTTTTACATTTGTACTTCACTTGTTGGAACTCCATGCATTTAACAACAAAATCATATACTTCCCTTTTCAAACTAGGCCAATAGTAAAACCTTTTGATAGGAATGAGAGTCTTTGGGTATTCGAAGTGGCAAGATTATGGTTTATCATGGAACTCTCTCATTATGAGCCTCTTCAATCATCATTGTTTGGCACATATATTCAATTCTTCAATCTAACTAGACTATCATTTGTGAGATTATATTCATCATCCTTTCCATCCTCACCATCTTATTGTAGCTTTTCCTTAATCTGATGATACTTTTCATCATGCTACCTTGCATGTTTGACCCATTCTCCTAGGTTTAATCCATAAGAGTTTATGGCTTCCATGTTATTTAATTGAATCCTTCTACTAAGTGCATTGGCAACCCTATTTTATTTTCCCTTGATGTACTTGATTTCAAGCTTGAACTCACTAAGTATGGCCAACCATATAGCTTGTCTTATGTTTAACTTAGTTTAATCAAACAAATATTTTAGTCCCCCATGAATTGTCATAAGCATAAATCTTCTATCGAGGAGGTAACTCCTCCACATTTTCAATGCATGGATAAAGACAACTAACTCCAAATCATGAGTTACAAATTTTTCCTCATGCTCATTTATATTATGTGACTCATAGAAAAATACATGTCCTTCCTACAATAAGACTTCACCAAGCCCTTCCTTGGAGGCATATGTACAAACCCAAAAAAAAATTGTATGGATTTGTAGTTCTTAACATTTCTGTGTTAATGAGCAATTATTTCAACTATTCAAATCTTGTTGCACATTCAGTTGTCCACTCAAAATTTCTTTCTTTTATTTTGCAAGGAAGTGATTGGGTGACCTATCTTGGAGAATTTTTTGATGAACCTTCTATAGTACCTTTCCAACCCCATGAATGATCTAATCTCATTCATGTTTTTCGATGTTGGTTACTCCATTATAGCCTTGACCTTTTATGGATACACTGACATCCCCTCCTTGGATATGATGTGTCCCATATGGTGTATTCGTGATTGGAACAAATCACACTTGTTAAGCTTTACATAAAGCGTGTGTTCCCTTAGTAGTTGTAGAACTGCGGCTAAGTGATTTTCAAGTTCTTTTTCAGTCCTTAAATAAACCAAAATATCATCAACGAAGACACTCACAAATTTGTCCAAGTAAGGATGCAACACATTGTTCATTAATTTCATGAAGGTGGGAGGGGAATTAGTAAGCCCAAACAGTATCACTACGAACTCACAATTCCCATACCTCGTTCAAAAGGATGTCTTGTGGATATCTTCCTCCTTGATGTGCACTTGATTATACCCCGACCTCAAATCATTTTTGGAAAATACCATTGCTCTCCTTAGTTGATCGAACAGGTCATCAATCCTAGGCAAAGGGTACATGTTCTTAATGGTCACCTTGTTTAGTTGTTTGTAAGCAATACACAACCTGAGTGTGTCATCCTTTTTCTTCACAAGTAGCACTGGTACTCCCCATGGAGACACACTCAACCTTTTGTAGCCCTTATCAAGCATGCCATATTGTAGCTTCAACTCAACCAATTATGGACTGCTTATTTGATATGGTGCCTTTGATGATGGAGCTGCTCCTGGTATCAATTCTATGGAGAAATCCACCTCCCTATGAGGAGGTAATCTAGGAATCTCTTCAAGGAAGACATCTTGGAACACTTTAGGATGGGATATCTGGTTAATATGTCGTTGTCCTTACTCCAAGCTCTACTATTGGCTTTAATGCTACTAGAAATTTGCACATAAAATAAAATACATTCCTTTATGTTACTTCTCTTGGCTTGCATGGCTAAGATTATCCTCACAGATATGGGCTTCTACTTTCCCTGCAATATCCTTCTTTCTCCATGCTCATCTAGGCACTCAATTTCCTTTTCAAAACAATCCACCTTGGTGTGGTGCTTATATATCCAATCCATGCCTAGTAGTATGCCATATGCTCCTAGTGGCAGCACATTGAGGTCTGCCATAGTGGGAATTCCATTTAATTCAATTGGGCAAGCCTTCACCCAATACTTGACCCTCTTCTTTATTCCCATAGCTAATTGAACTAGCCAGGTTTCCTTATGTGGTTCTTGGTTCAATTAGCATCGTTCCACAAGCATTGGGCTAACGTATTTATAAGCAAAACCAAGGTCAATCAAAATAGAAATAGTTTAATCTCAAAACTTACCTTCCAACTCGATTATGGAATCCTGATGGTTTTCTTACAGATTTTCCAGTGACTTGTAGATCATGGGCATACCACATGCCACATCTCCCACAATCTGCGCTTCCTGTGTGTTGTACAGTTTCAGGCTAGCGTGCTTGCACTATGGGCAATCTTGTCTTAAATGATTTTCTCCACATGTCCAACAACTATATGGACCCTTCCCGTAACTCTTGGTTCCTTCTTGAGTAGAACAATATTTTCCAATAATGTTTAGCCTTCATTTCTTCTCTTGAGTATCAAGGTTTGTATGTGATTCATTAATCACTTTCTTCCTTTTCCCTTGAACTTGGCACTACTTTTAGACTTATAATTGAATTTAAACTCAATTATGTGCTTGGACTGCTCGTAATAGTGTTTCAACTTTTAGATTACACCCTCCAATGTTTTTGGCTCGTCAAACTCAATCCTATCCTTGAAGGATGGTGGAAGTCCGCTGGAATATATTTGAATCTTTACATTTTCCTCTTTAAGGTAAGGAACATACTTTAACATCTCTAGAAATTTGGTCGTATATTCATCATGTGTTATATGGCCCAATTTAAGCTCATAGAATTCCTTCACCTTGTTGTTGAAGTATCTCTCAGATATATAAATGTTCCTAAAGTAATCCTCGAACTCCCTCCAAGACAAATCCTCTTTGCTTATTCCCTTTATATTCTTTAGGTCTTCCCACCATATGTCTACTTTTCCCTTCAAACTATAGGTGGATACCTTCGCTTTCATGTTCTCAGAATAGTTGTGGATTCTAAAGAATTTCTTCATTCCAACCAACCAAGCTTCTACATCTTTAGATTTCTCCATTACTCCATCAAATGTGGGTGGTTTGGCTTTCTTAAATTCCTCTAGGATATAGTCCCTTTCTCTCTTCCTCTAATGATGATGATGATGATGATGCCTCATAGTAGTATAACTAGAACATCTACTAGGGTGATGCTCATAAGTGTTAGTTCTTCACTTTAGGGTACTCAATGGTGCATCCCCTCTCACGATGTCTTCACTTTACTATTTGTGCCTCTTCCTAGACCTGTTATCATATGTCCCATTTGTTATCTCTTTTGGTTCCAAAGGGCTCTGCCTGTCTATATGACTAGCCCCCAAATCATACTGCCCCTTTCTTTATAAGTCAGAAAGGCTTTGAAGTATGACTACATTTACCTCAACTTGCATTTCCCGAGCCTTTACCAACCTTTCATTATCTACCTTACAACTCTTAATTTCAGCCCTTAAGCTCCTAAGGTATCTAACTAGTCGGGAGAGCTTGCTTCTTCCCTCTTCCCCATTAAATATTTTTCATTTGTCTTTTCTTCTTCATATCCATTTTGTGATTGGCCAGAGTTATATCGCGTCATTCCTATCCTCATCTCTTTAATCCTTATTGTCTTCTTGTCTTATGTGTTGTCACACACACACATAACTGTTAGATTTAAATAAACTTCAAATACATAATAGATGTCATCACCTTGTCTTGTTGTTGGAAATTTGTTGGTGCAAGGTTAGTTGAACAATACATAGCAGTTAGCACATCAATAATAGTAAAATCATATCAATCGTTAGTACCATGTTACATAATTAAATCACAAGGTAAGCATATCAACCATACATGCAATCAACCAATCATAGATCGACTTTCAACACCTAAACATTTGCTTTATCCATTTTCTATAATTGAATATGAGACCCCTTTCCTCTGTTAACTTTGTAATAAAGTACCAACTTATTCCCAACGGCTTGGAAGGAACGTTACTGTTTCTGGGAAATCTAGTGTCTTATCGAACGACTAGCCCTCTAGGTTTGGCAGCTACCCTAGAAACAACAGTTTAAAGCAATTCAATGATTTCTTCTATGTGTAACAGATAAGAGAAAGACAATGGAACCAACCTGGAACTTATGTTTAATCCCTTGCTTGATCTCTCTCCCCCTTGGCAGAGCTTGCAACTCCTCTCCGTACTTAACCCGCTTGGAGAGTACCTGTAGAAACACAGTAACAAGAACCATCAAAGCATCGTGATCTATTACAACATAAACATTACAGAATCATATATATAATGAACAAATGATGGCATTCACAAATGATAACATTTACATTTGCACAATCATATGGAATAAAACTTGAAGAACTTTATTAAATAGAAGGGAGAATTACAACCCAGTTGTCTGATCCAGCATCATCCTCCTAGCATCAATCCCTCTTCACCTCATGAAATAGCAAGATCACACCAACATACAATGCTCTTTCCTCAAATTACAAACTATCACACTTCCTTGAAATTTCACAATATTCCAGCCTCTAGATCTCTTAGATGAGGGATCCATTTATAGATGTGTGCAAGGGTGTGAGTCATCTCTAGGGTTTTTGAATTAGTGTCATTCCACTTGTTTACAATTTGGTTTCCACTTGGAGATTTCTTGGATCTCTTACTCATCCCTGGGCAAATTCAGAGAGGCAAGTGTCATAGGAGAAGTTTCTAAAAGATTCCATGAGCAACCACCTAGCAAACTGTCTCAGACATTTGTCCATCCTTGCCCATCACACCTTATAGAAGACCTAATCAGTATGCATCGCACCTGGGAAGTGTACCACTTAGTATGCATCGCACCTAGCCAGTGTAGCAGTCAGTATGGTTCAGTTTAGGCCATTTCTGGATTGTTTCTCAAGTGGAACTTTTGGGGAATGATGTAATCAGATGACTATGTTATTTTAGGGTATGAAACAACTCTTTTAGGGGTTGATTAGCCCTAGTTTATTGACATATAAGTTTGGGGTTTATGTGCCCAAATATGTCTATAACAGTTTCCCCCTAAAGCATGAAGTCGTAAATCTTGATGTCGGGTGAAATGCTTTATCATGAGGATCCGAGGTTTCGAACTGGAAGGTGACCTACATAAGTTACAATACAATACATCATCATAATATAGTTTTCATGATCTAGCTGAGGTAGGCATTCCCATGCTCAGCTTTATAAATTCATTTCATGTACATAGATCAGATAGTCGTCTGTAGATGCAGATTGATGATTCTTCAAATGTAGAGTCATCATCCCTGGTTCAGATGACCATCTGTGCAGCGCCTTTGTACATTTGATGTTTTTATATCCCTAAATATATTGCATCCCGGATGGATGAAACTAGATCTAGGGTCTTCAAACTCGTTCAATCTTCACCCGATGTACAAGTCAATCCATGTGAAGAGATGTTCTGAAGTCGAACATGGAAAGACATCGCCTGATTACCAGCCAATAATGTGAGTTGTTAACAAGTGTGAGAGGAATCAAAAATAATGTTAATGACCCTCAAGGTACTACAGTACAATTCACGTGGTGTGAATATATGATCCGATGTAGAACACCACACAAAATCTTTCAGTTGAAGGCCATTGATGTCAACTTGTCGCCGGAAGTGAGAAAATTTCCATTGATGTATGCAAGCTTCAAAGCATTGAAAGGGGTGTTTCTAAGCCAAATTCTTGGATAATGAGCTGATGTCGACAAGAAGTGACTCGTCGTAGGAGGGCATTAATGTATCCCACATCTACAACATGAAACGAAGCAAGTGATTTCTGGAGGTGAAAATGATCTGACGACACAAAGTTCAGGAATGGCAGTCATGAAAAATGAAGGTTGGAGGTATTGCAGTGGATGAGGCAATAACTGGATTGTGGTTTCTCAACTAAATGACTTCTCTTGAACATGTCGACGACACTGAGATGGATTGGTAGTGTTAACCCCAAAAGATGGATGGTGTGAAAGACCAACGGTGAGATGACTGGTGAACGGAATAACCCAACCCGACTCAATAATGGTGATGAAGCGAAAGTGTCGTGTTCAAGAGCGACCTGCTACCATAATTTCTTCAAGTTTTTTCCCTTTTTTCCCCAGTCATTGCTGACTAGTACCTCTTTATTTTTGTCAAGCTTGAGGAGAATAACATATTCTTGTTCTTTAATTTGCCCTTCGGGCACACCTGTCGCTATGTTTTAACGAGTCTAGCGACAGTGAAACTCGGTCTTGTCTAGAATGGACAAGTTTGTCGCTATTGTTTTAACGAGTTTAACAACAAGGATAACTCGGTCATTTTTATGTTTAGAGAGTTTGAAAAGGGACGAAAAGAAAACTCCAGAAGTTATTTTTCGTAAAATAATCCCTTAGGTCTAAAAAAGGATAAAATAATACAAAAGGGATGACTTTTCTGATCACTTTAACGAGCCGAAAAAGACAAGCGCTCGAACGTTTTCATCAGATAATCCCTCAGGTCCGAAAAAGATTAAAATATACAGGAGGGATGACATTTCCAATCACTTTAACGAGATGGAAAGGCCAATTGCTCGACAATATTATCATATTTAACGAGTCTGAAAATGGTTTAAAGGAGACTCAATTTTGAGGAACGAGTGGTGTCTAGGGTAGAAACTGGTTCCGGTGAATTTGGAACTTCTCAAAACATGGTGATTTCTGTGAAGAGGTTGGCTAATAAGACCACTCATCGCAACTGTTCCTCAAAAAGGTTAAACAACCAAGTGAGAGCGTATGATCGGCCAAAGGGATGGAGGTGATGAGAGGTACACAACCAAGGCTCAAAAGGCTGATAGTATGGCAATCACAAAGGTTAATTACTTGAAGGTGGGTTCATTTTTTGACAAGCTTGAACCATGAGATAACTATGTTTGGATTCGGTTTCATGTTTACACAAGCTTGAAATGAACAAACAATGCTTGGAGTCAGTTTCATTTTTACACAAGCTCGAAATGACAAAATTATGCTTGAATAAGCAGTCAAAGATGTTCAATTCACTGTTTAGCACATCAGATTCTTTCGTCAGTCGTTCAACCTGCTCAAAAATCCATCAAATTGATTAGAAATACATATATATGGATGAAAAATGAATTAAAACTAACATTTTACTTGAAGTACGTGAATAGTAAATATAAAAAGTAGTTTTACCTTTCACTTTCATCATTTCATTTCATATTTGGGATTTTGGAGCTCTGGAGTGGTTTTCCTCCTCAAATTTCACTAGTCGATTTCGAAAGATCCTGTGGACCATTTTCCGTGCTGTCAAGACCAGGTAGGAGCTATCCCTGAGCTCTTCATTTTCATTCCATCTTTTCTTGATTCTGAGCTAGTTTTTCCACTTTTCTGGGCCCCTGGGGTTTGAAGAATTCGTTCCCCAACCATCGCACCTAACCTATATCAAAAGGTGCGATGCATACTGAGTTGTACACTAGCCAATCAGTATGCATCTCACCTTGCTCAAAGGCAGGGTGCGATGGGCGCAGAAAGGCAACTTTACATAGTGTTTTTTCATCAAATTTTTGCCTGTTTTTGCTCAAATTTGGATCCTAACTCATCTTTTGTCTGCATTTCAGATATTTTTTGGATCAAGATGGTTGTCACATGGCGTGAACAAGAACATGAAGAGGAGGACATGATTGCTTTACACGACCAGGGCACAGTTGAAGCATTAAGAAACTGTGGCTTGCTGAAGTTCTTCCGCATATCCAGCATGAGGCAACAGATTAGTTTGTTGCAGCATTTTCTTGATGCTTGGGATCTGATTGACCAGGTATTCCATATTAGAGGTAAATCTATTCCTTTAACGGTCGATAACATTTACTTTCTGACGGGATTGTCGAGGCGTGGTGCCCCTCTTTCACTATCATGATTCACTCGTGGGGGTGAATCCGTGAAAGATTACATTCGTCAGTTCTACAGGGATGGATCTCAGCCCAGTGGAGATGGTAAGATCAATATCCGAGATGTCACTGATCGGCCCTTGAGGACCATTTTATTTACCTTTGCTAGATTGGCGAGCAGTGCGGCCTTACATTTGGCGAACATATCTTACATGTAGTATGCCCTGGAATGCTTCGAATCAAAGGTGTTCAATTGGTGTGAGGGGATACTTCCTATCATAAAAGAACAACTCTCTAAAGTAAAGAATGGAAGAACCAAGAATTTTGGCTATGGATCCATATTGACCGCTTTTGCTTTGGAGAGGATTCCACTGATGCAGCCTCAGAACATTTCACTGGGATTTCCAGCACCGAGGGAACCACGGATGCAGAAATGGGTTGATCTTATGGCCAGACATGCCGACCAGTCACATATTTCCTTCTCTAATGCCTTTTTTGAGTGGTTCAACAGCCAGGAGATGGTATTTGTGGAGTATCCATACGTAAGGATGGCTTTCCGAGGCGACCCAGATTTGGCATTACCAGCTAGTGAGCAGTGGAGTGCTATAGGTAAAATGATTCGAACACATCTTTGTTTTTCAGTTTTATAATGTTTTTGTGTTTTTGATGTTACGAAGGCTAATCAAACTCATATGTGTGTGCATATATTGGACCAATGCGGCTAGTGGCATGCCCACGGGCGGTAGATGACGCTCCAGCAGGAGAGGTTGTAAGGAGGGTCATCCTTCGGGATCTGGACATATCAGAGACCCTAGCAGTGTTGCAAGATCAGATCGAGGGACTCACTCTCGGCATTCAGGATGTCAGGACCGATGAGTTACCTTTGAGGTTACAACGCCATACTACTGGCGTACCGAGTCGTTGGACTAGGCTCCTACACATGATAGCACAGGCGGTGACATGTTATCACCAACATCACTAGTCTAGGATGTTTTTTCTGCATTCATTTTTGATTTTCTTGGTCAGATGACCAATTTTGTCTTGGACACAAAACATTTTGTAAAAACTATAAACATCTATCTACATTTGATTTCTGGATTATTATTTTGGCTAAGTGATGCAATCCTAATGCAAATGTTGATGTCTGAAATGCTTTCTTTACAAATGCTGCAAATGTCTATTTAACACATAGTTTGCTAATGAATTAGTTAATGTGTTCAAGTTTCTGGAAATGTGTCGATATTGAATGGAATCAAAATGCCTTTCCAAAATCCTAACTCTTAGGAACATGCGGTCAATAGTTGGGTTCCGAATGGAATAGATGCTAGTAAGTTGTAGAATGACGAGCTATGAATCTAGCCTGAAAATGAGTCGGTGTATGCCATGTGAAATGGCATCAGAGAGAAGTTCAATCAACGCGCTATATTCAGTGATGTTGTTCGTTTATTGACCAATACATATCCCCATGAAACTCACTAACTCGCCACTTGGAGCGAAAATGGCCCAGGCCGCAGAGGATAGGTTCTGCGTACTACGACTAGCTCCATCGACATACCCAACAAACGGTTCCAAAAAGTCTGACATCTGCAACAAATGCGAAGTGGATTACCTAACCAAAATGACAACTCTGAAAGAAGACACTCAAAAATGCAATAAAAGCATATGTACAATGAGTTTACTACACTTAATCAAGCATATTATTGTTTCAAATACAGTCCATTTCGAGGCTGCGATAGTGGAATCCCATCATAATCGACCAGCTCATAGGCTCCTTTTGTCAAAACTCATTTAATAATGTAGGGGCCCATCCATAATGGTTTGAATTTACCTGCTCCTAATTTGTCAGAGTCCTGATCGTAAAGCAAGGCCAGGTCACCTTCTGAGAAGACACGAGGCTTGACATTTTTGTTAGATTGCTCCTTGACGCGTTTCTTATGTGCTTCGTTAGCCAACGCGACATCACGACGGGTTTCATCTAGATGGATTAGTTCCAAGAAATGAGCCTCTTCTTTAGAAGTTTCGGGAAGCAGATCAATTGCAAGCTTGAGGGATGAGATTTCGCACTGAATTGGTAAGATTGCTTCCAAACCATACACCAACTGAAAGGGCGTAAATCCAGTTGCAATTCTGACCGAAGTCCTGTATGCCCACAGAGCTGAATATAGGATTAAATGCTAATTCCGTTTGTGGACTCCAATCATTCTCTGCAGCATGCGCTTAAGGACTTTGTTGATTGCCTCAACCTGTCCGTTAGCCTGCGGATAATATGGAGTAGAACTATCATGGGACAATCCTAATTTGGCAGTCAATTCGGTCATCATGTGATTGCGAAAATGTGACCCATGATCTGTGACTATAGCCTGTGGTACACCAAATCTAGAAACTACATGATTAAAAAAAAAGAAAAGAGTAGTCATTTTGTCGTTGTTGTTTAATGCAGGCATCGCCTCGGCCCATTTTGTAAAATAGTCGACAACGACTATAATATACCCATGCCCCCCGGCCGACGTGGGGTTACATGTCATGAAATCAATGCCCCATTTAGCGAATGGCCCAACAACAACAACTGGATGCAGTGGTGCAGGTGGTAATCTGGTTTTGCGATAAAAAATCTTACAAGCATGGCAACTTCTGACTGCAATTTTGCAATCTTTGAATATGGTGGGCCAGAAGTAACCAACTTGTAAGATCTTTTGTGCAGTAGCGTAACCAGATAGATGCCCCCCACAAGCACCTGAATGATAATCATTCAAAACTTTTTCGGCCTCCTCATGCGTGAGGCACCTTCGTAGAACTGTATCGACACCACGACGGTAAAGTGTATCAGTCAGTATGGTTCAGTTTAGGCCATTTCTGGATGGTTTCTCATGTGGAACTTTTGGGTAGTGGTGTAATCAGATGACTATGTTCTTTTAGGGTATGAAACAACTCTTTTAGGGGTTGATGAGCCCTATTTTATCGACATATAAGTTTGGGGTTGATGTGCCCAAATATGTCTATAACACTTACTCTCATTTTTCCCATGGTAGATCCCATCTAGTCCATGTGTTGAACCTTGATGCTATGATAATACTTTGTAATAGAACCTCTCCTAAACCCTGCCCCAACTAAGGTTAGAAGGAGGCAGTTACTTTGCTAACTAAACCTCCAATGTACAATTTTGGAAATGGGATCTAAATTTTTCGTTCTTTTTCAACTTATCCAAAACCTAAAATGGATACCATCATTGTGTTCATATCGTTGAGATATTCCCAATGATATAATTTTTACCTTTATTCGACTTACAAATTAGAAGATGTGACCATCCAAAGGTAGGCTAATTTAAACATGCCATGTCATCATTGATCCCACGTGGAAATCACATACTCACCGACACAGTACCTTGCACGCTAGATTTTCCATCATGGATAAGTCCATGTGGATAGGAATAATCCTATGAATAATCAGAGGGCAGCTTATTCCCAACTCCATAAAACTTGAATATTCACAAAAGGGCCTGACCCCTGACCCTCGACCTAGAGGTCAATCCAACCTCCATCCGAGACTGTCTATGCTTTGGGGCTTGACTAGCCTAACCTCAACTTAGTTTTTTGGTCGAACTCCCAACCTCGACCAACAGGTCCCAGCGATGGCTTGGCCTATGCACCTTGGGTCGGATACAACTTCACCTGAGGTCTGATCTTCTATCATCTAACCTCTCAATCCCTGACTTGGTGGGTCCTATAGGTGACTTTAAGCCCGTTTTACAACTTTTCACACTTAGAAACTTTGAGGAGTTTCTTCTTGGTTACACAACAGCTATGACCTGTGACTAACTCGCTAATGATGCACAAGAGTTCCAAATACCAAACTTGAGCATCTCCCTCACACATCACAATAGTGTGTTTCTTTTATTCAATCAACTCACATATGCAGAGCAAATAAACAACCAACTACTAACAACTTATACTTGTCAAATTAATGAAAGAGACACAACAATTCATGCTTACGCAACATTTATAGAAACTCAACCATTCTTCAAAAATGTGAACAAATGAAATTCAATGTCCCATTAACACACATGAAATCACATTCCTTATTAACAATGGGTACTAGTATGAAGCACAAAGGCCAATTATTTCGATAATTCTACATAGTTAATTACCCATTTATAGGGATTTCAATCCCTTTGTTCATAGGAAAGCTAAGATAATTCAATTTTAGTGCCTTCATAAGTCACAAATCATATTACAGGATATTTACACAATCATTTAAACTCTTCATGTATGCAAGAATAACATTCTAAAACATTAGTAGAACATTACTTCAGTGCAATAAACAAGAGCATAATGACAGTCACAAGCATAAAACATACGAGTTAACTTATCTTATAAGAGATATGGCAACTAAGAGTGGGACTTCGACTCTCCACCCAACCATAAACGAGTTACAACAAATATTACTTGTAGCTTTCATCGTCGAGCTAGATTCCAAATCTTGAGGTGGAGTTCTTTTAGAGGGAAAAAATCAACCTAAATAAAAACTGAAATAGGATGCCTCAAAACCACTCTGCCTTCATCCAACTACTACATAAGGCTCCACTTAGTCCTCTTAGACTTTCATAAAATACAAACATCTAGGCCATGATATCACAATACAAAGAGTTCAAATCACTTTCAAGAGAAGAGAGTCCACAATAAGGGAGGTTAATTAGTGGATAAACTATTGCGAGGTGGAATAAATGACCTTTCCATGTAGTTCATCAGTGAGACAAAAACTAGAGCTTCAGCTACCAAGGAAACTCCTGGTGGTTCATCAACCTCACATGTGCCTGAGTGATTCCTCCCAATATAGTATGTTCTTCAATCACAAGCTTCTGATGGGTTCTTCAACCCTCAAGAAAGCCTCCACTCTCTATAATATTTCTCCCAACAAGCCTCTCTCAAATGATTCCTCAGTTTGTGCTCTTTCCCATAGTTCGATTCTTATGTTGCTCTCTACGACACCTCTGATCATTGGATGAATTTTCATAGCGCCCTCCCCCTATTCTCTTACACAATGCATACAAAAGAGAATGTGTATGTCTTTTTTTCCTCGCCGACTTGTTTTTGTGCTTCTAATAGACCAATCGCCTATCTTTTCCCAAGGCTCCACGTAGTCAACTATTGGATAGCACAACCCATGCACGTCTTTAAATATTTTAATCCTTTTATTGATTATGGTTGGAGGTCAAAGGACACATGGTCCTATCCTCTTCTTTCATTTTAATTTATTGCCTAGTCATCCCATTTAAAATCACTCAACCAACTAGGACTGATATTTAAAACATCAATTCCCTCAATTAGTGGAATATGTGTCCCTCTCTCATCCATTTGAATAATTACAATTACTTATAAGAGAAATATTAACCATGGGATATCAGAGAAGCCTTGTGGTGGGAGGAGAAAAAAGCAATAAAGAAGATTAGAAGCAAAAATTTGACCTGGAAACTATTTAAAGATGAATTTGAAGAGAAGTATTTAATGGAAAGATACTTCGATGAGAAATCTAGGGAGTTCCATGAGTTAACGCTAGGACAATCAACCATGGATGAATTTGTGAAAAAATTTATGGGCCTATTGAGGTATGTACCACATATGAAAGAAGAAAAGGCAAAAATACATAGGTTTGTTAATTTTCTTCCTTTTTCCTACAAGGATAGGATTAAATTTGACTATACAAAAACAATGGATGAAACAATCACGAAGGAAAAACTTGGTACAACCAAAACAAGAAAAATTTGACAATTCTAAAAGTTTGATGGCCAAGAAAAATGAGAAGTTCAATGCTAATAAAAAGGGATTTAAGAAGCCTATTTATCCCAATACTTTCAAAATTGTTCAAGGGGGAACTACAACAAAAAAATAAATAAATAAAAAACATGGGTAAGAAAAGTGGGGATGTAGTAGGACCATGAAACAAAAAAATTGTTCAATCAATTAAGCCACCAATCAAGTGTTGGGGATGTAATGGAAAACCATTTGTGGAGGGACTATCAACAAAATACTTGAATAGAAAAGCAACAATAAATAATATTTAGGAAGCATATAGAGTTAATGATGTGGCTTGCAATATTCCATGGATTAGTGCATCACTAGATGACAAATAAGCTAATATTCAATCCACTATGGTGGAGATCCAAGGTAAAATCTTCGGAAATAATGTAATTTTTTTAATTGATCATGGTTCTACTTTAAGTTATATTTCCCTTGTTGTAACTGAAAAATGTATACTTAAAAAGGAAAAGTATAATAAGCCTTGGTTAGTGCAATTGGCCACAAGAACCTGTTGACATGGCGAATTTTCGCTATACCAACAAGGGGAGCTAACCCAATCACAGACCCAAATTAGGCTTGCTTTCGTTTGGAATGGCTAGTTCCAACGGGTTTTAAGGGACCCCGTAAATTGTTAAATGCGTTGAAAGATTGCTTCTGGGAAGAAGACTTCAATTAAATCAACAAAATAAAATAGTTAACCTATATGTATCAAATCCTATCTAAACTACTTAAGCTACTCTAATCTAGTCCTAACTATTCTAATCTGTCCTACAGGAGCAAAACAAAAGGAGGTTAAACATCATATATAAATCCCAAGTCCAAATGAATCAATTACTGGTCCACATAATAACAAGGTTGTATTAAATCCTAATCGCAATGCAATTACTTATACAAGAATATACATTCCTTTCCATTCAAATAACACTTTCAACTGATGTTTAACAAAGTCTGGAGTTAGCAACCTTTCGTGAATTATCAATGCTATTGAATTACATTCAAAGAACCAAGAACAACCATGAACTGGTAGTTAACAATATGCACAAAGAAAATCACATTTATCTTCGTGCCAACAACAACACACTGATTCTAAACATATGAGAGAAAAGGAAAATAAATCTGAAACACAGGCTCCTACTTGAACCAAACAGTCCTCTTTATTTACCATAAATCAAAGTTGTTTTCTCTCAACAAAAATCCCTTCTCTGTTATCCAGAGGGAATATTTATGCAGCTAGAAATGACTCTCGATCTTCCCTTAACCCTTTCGCCTTCCCACTATTTTCTTCGATATACAGATCATAATACACAGATGTAGAACAATCAGTGTCACTGCTGGCACGTATAGGGAATTTTCTGTCGCTGGAGCGCTTCATTTCCTAAGGAAATGAATAGATGTTGATTAGAAGAGGATGATTGTGTGTCATCTCTTCGTGATGAGATTTGGGGCAGTTTCGCTTTCGGAATACACAAGCAACACCTGGAAACCGACTGAGAATGCCAAAGGTCGGCTCTTTCAACATAACACATCTGCATATATGAGTTCCCCAAATCCGCTTATGCATCCTTTACTCCTTGCCTGCAGAGATAATAGACACCAATCATACTTATGAAAATATGACATAAATTCTTTAAAAACATAAGTCTTGCCTTCATTGAACGTTTATTACATCAAATGTGAAAGAATCATCCCTTGATTTTTAATTTATGCATTGATTAAGTCCGGCGAGTGCGAATCTGATTTATATTGAAAATCATGACATAACACATAACCAGATGGTATTTCGGAAGGGGTCTAAGTGGTAATTGGTATTGCGAGGACGGCCCCTGATTCCACTCTTCAAACGACACATAGCAACTAGGAGGAAAGAGGATATCGCTTTTCGGGAAGGTATTCCTCGAGCTACTTGTTCACCCAAAATCTGTGTGGACTGTTGGATCCACGAAAGGTAGATCAACGGTGGAGGATTGGGGGGCGGACCTGAAATGCATATGAGCGGTGTTTAGTGATCCCTTCAGATCTGCAACATAAGATTTCCCTTTGAAAAACCCCGACTTCAATATTTTTCGAAAAACACAGGAATATACGAGAAAACCCGCATCCGGCCGTTAGGTCGGACCTGAAATATTATATGCCTGAATCTATAACCATCGTCGGGTCTGCCATAAGACTCCTCTTTGAAAAGAACCCTGACCCCAACATATTATCAAAGAACACGGGAAAACCCCATGGCCAAGCCATAGGGCCACACTTGAAAATTTATGCACCTGCATTGATAGTTATCGGCGGGTCCAATATGGAGTGGTGTGCCTTATATATATAACCCCGGGAACCCGCTGATTGCGATGTATGATGGGGCTTCAGACTCGACGTATATATATATATATATATGTGTGTGTGTGTGTGTGTGTGTGTGTGTGTGTGTGTGTGAATACCGCCAGCAGGTCTGCAATGTTAGACTCCCTTTGAAAAAACCCCGCCCTCAATATCTTTCGAAAACAAAGAAATATACGGGAAAACTTGAAATATTATATGCCCGGCTCTATAATCATCGACGGGTCTGAGTGATAACGATGCACCATATATATAACCCCTGGGTTCCACCGATAGTGATAAGCGATTGGGGGGCAGACTCAATAATATATATACTATAGCTGATAGCCCTGTCGGGTCCGCTAAATCACATTGGCCTTATGGCTTGGCTTTGACTCTCGTCGATTGTGATATGCGATATGGTCCCAGACCCGACATATGTATGAAATATGGTTAATAATGTCGTCGGGTCGGGACTATAGTAATGTGCAGTGATGATTGTGATAGGCCAAAAAGGGGTGATTTATGCATTTTGTGAAGTGTTTCCTTTGTAAAGGGTTATAATGGAATAAGGTGTGATAGAAGGTTTTTGGAGGGTTAGAAAGGTCCTGATGGAGGAAATGAATGGAGGGTTAGGAGGGGCTAGAGATAAATCATGCAGCGGATATCTAAAGAGTGGGGCTCAACCATAAAATAAATAAATAATAATAAATAATAATAATAATAATAAATAATAATAAAATAATAAATAAATAAATAAAATTAATTAATTAATTAAATTAAATTAAAAATTAATTAATTAAACAAATTTAAAAATTAAAAATAAAATAAAATAAATAATAAAATAAAATAAAAATTGAAGATTTGACTTGGCAAAGGATTAAAGTCTCGAGGATAAAACATGTCATTTGAAGGGGTGCAAGATCAAATTTTAGGGGACCCATTCAAAACTACAACCAGGGAAAATTTTAATAGGGTGGTGGTTATGGCCACAACAAATGGCGAACCGTTCAGCGAACCAGTTATCTTTGTCTCCAAATAAACCTTGGATCAATATAACATCAGGGTGTTGAGATAAACTTGAAATGCAAACTGTATAGATGGACAGGCATGGGTTCCACTTCAACATTAATTGCTTCAGGTGGGATAAAGACAAATAACTTCTACTCACTGATAGAGTTTTGACAAGCATTCTCCAATGGTAGTATTATGGGACTTATTGACTTTCCTTTACCTGTTTCCTACTTTCAAAAGCCCTTTCGGGGCCATCACTGGTCTATCAATACCTGTTTAGGTGTGTACCTCAGCTCTTTATTGCTCATCAAACTTGATGTAGATATGTTTATCTGCATTTTATACAAGAATTTCAGTGCTACATTTTCATATGATTGAATGGAGCGTAGTCATGGATCATGCCATATTTTTAAACCGCTTAAGAAAGGTTGGGCTTGCTGTGTCAACCGGTACTTTGAGCCCAGCAACAGTCCTTACTCTAACTGGCTTCCCAAACAACCTGTCCTTCCAGATTGGCACAAAGACTTGACATTTCATTTTCTTTTAAATAAGTCCTTCTAGTTTCAGGCACAAGGACTAAAGCACAATTGGATTTTCCACATGGTATATGACAGTGGGTTTAGCCCATGAAAGGAGATTTACCTGTAAATAACAGGTATTGGACAATTTAGTGTGGTGGATGGGACCAATGGAGAATGACTGCAAACCTTACGGGCAAGTATAGGCTAGGTCTGAGTGGGGTTTATTCAAAATGCAACGTCCCTCCATGCCAGTCCAGCTGTAGTTACACATTTTTTGTTTTATAGAGATGCCCCTACATGCTCCAGATATCCAAGTTATCAATAGATCTTACCCAGTTCTCAACAGATTCCAATGAGTGGCTTTGGTTTGAATTCTGCAGCTGATTTTCAAGTTCTCATGGGCTAATTGAAAATTTGTTTGATTTGCAGGGTAATGATGGATTTAGGATCAACAGACTTATCAGCAGGTTAATAAAGGAGGTGAAAGCTAAAGGTGGCAAATGCGGGCAATCTGAAAGGTAAAAACGAGACTAGAGGACCGAAATCAGTTGGCTAAAAAGGACTGCAATTGCCACCTTTAGCTTTCACCTTCTTCATTAACCTGTTGATAAGTCTGTTGATCCTAAATCCATCATTACCTTGCAAATCAAACAAATTTGCAGAAAAACAAGAAAGGAATAAAACGGAAATGTAAGTAAACTAACAGGAAAAATAAAATGAATACTAACCTATTCAGGAGGTAACCACCATGTGGTGGCTACTGGAAGTATCTCTTCAGATGTTGGCCATTAACAGGGAGTTTTTCAGTTTCTCCCTGTAAAGTTTTCAACCTGTAAGTTCCTTGACCATTTTTTTCCACAACTTGGAATGGGCCCAACCATAAGTATTGGAATTTCATGTGTTTACCTTTTGGCTCATTCAACTTGTCCCATTTCAGGACTAGCTCTCCTACCTGGTAATCTTTATCACCTACCAGATGGCGATCAAACCATCTCTTCACAATAATTTGGTGATTTCTGAATTTGTTTCTGGCTTTATCTCTCAATTCCTCCAACCTCATTAGTTGGTTGATCCTTTCTTGGAGCAAGGCTAAAGGGGTTCCTCTTGAAGCTTGGGAGAGCTGTAAAGAGGAAAGGGTAACGTTTGGAGGCAAGATTTCTTCCTATCCATAGATGAGGAAGTATGGAGAGTTTCCTAAGGCCACTTTTGGGGTGACCCTATCAGCCCAAAGGGCATTTGTTAGAGCATTGTGCCAGTTCCTCTGGTTGTCAGTGACAGATTTACGATTATGCATATGAGGTTCTTGTTTGAGGACTCTGCAACTCAATTTCCCTAGGGATAATAGTTTGATGCATACCTTATGTGAATTGATTTATCAATGGAAAATTCAGTAAGTTTCAGTGATGAAAAGTAAGAAGCATTATCAAATATGAGAGCATCAGGAATGCCATACATGTTGATAATGAATTTCTCAATAAATGATATTACCTCGTCTTTGTTCACCTTCCAAAGCAGGATCGCTTCGGTCCATCTGGTGAAGGAGTCAGTCGCTGTGAGTATATACTTGTGCTGCTGTGAAGATTTTGGAGTGATCTCGCCTATGACATCCAGGCCCCATTGCTGGAATGGGCGATAAATCATAACGGGCTTGAGGGGAACGGCTGACTTTCTTTCTCGTCCTGCGGCAGTTTGACATATGTTTCATTTCCAAGCATAGGCATGCGATTCTCTAAACACTATGGGCCAATAATATCTGACTCTTAATATTTTGTGAGCAGTGGTCTCTCTGCCATAGTGACCACCTACTGGGCCGTCATGCATTTCTTTCAAGACATGGTAGGCATCATCCTTTTCCAAACACCTAAGCCAGATTTCGTCATAGTTTTTTCTGTATAATGTGTTATTGGCCAAATGATACTGATTAGATTTCAATCTGAGCACTCTTCATTGTGATGCATCCATGTGTTTAGGACATGACCCCGTGTAAGATAGAAGCGGATGTCGTAATACCACAACTCAGGATCCAAAAGGGCCTCCAACATTTCGCGCTCACACATCAACACTTCATTAATCCATAGGGGCTCCTCCCTGAATTCCACTTGTGCATTCTGTAAGTTCTGCGCTTATGGTTCTTCGAATGCCCCTACTTTCTCCACCAAGGCTTCTGCAGCTAGCCTACACAATCCTTGCCCTCGAACTATCTTTGTCGGCTTAATCTCGAGGTCGAATTATTGAAGTTCGGTTATCCAATTTCCTCTCCGTTCACCCATTTCTTTCTACATGAAGAGGGCTCTCACAGCAGGATGGGGGATGATCACTTAAGTCCTGGCCTTTAATAAATAAGGGCAGAAATGTTTTATGGCCTTAAAAACTGCAAAGCCTTGTTTCTCCACATCTGGGTAGTTCAGTTATGCTCCTTAGAGATTAGAACTCATATAAGAAATAGGGACTTCATTGCCATCATCATTTTTTTGAGTGAGAACTGCGACATATGAAAGATCAGAAGCAAAAGTTTACAAGAAGAATTCCTTGCCGAAGTTGGGGCTGACCAATGCGGGAGCTTTTGCGATGGCTTCCTTGATTCGCTGAAACGATTTCTAAGCTTCATCGCTCCATTTATACACAAAGTCCTTTTTCATCATTCGCTGCATAAGATGCACTATTTCTGCGAAACCTAAAACAAATTTCCTAACAAAATTAATTTTCCCGAAGAAAGATTGCATTGCCTTTTTATTTGCAGGGGGTTATATTCTCATGATAGTCTCTTCTCTTTCAAGATCAGTAACAATCCCTTCTTTAGAGAGGATATGACCCAATAGTTTACCTTATGTGACTGCAAAGATGCTCTTCTTGGGATTCAACGATATTCCATACCTTCGCATCTTTCGAAAATCCGTTTCAGGTGATAGATATGGTCCCTTTTGTGATATGAATACACAGTGATGTCATCCATGTAAACCACTACTGATCTGTTAATCAACCCTCGGAAAGCTATGTCCATGGCTCTCTGGAATGTGGCACCCGCATTAATAATTCCAAAAGGGATTTTGTGATATGCGTAAGTGCCCCATTTAGTGTTGAAGTTGTCTTCAGTTGATCCCCATTAGATACCAACACTTGATTATATCCTGAAAACCCATCTAATAGGGACAACATTTCAGATCCAGAAATGCACTGAAGAATCTGTTCCATAGAAGGGACAGGGTAGTTATCCTTTAGTGATGCTTTGTTCAGGTTTCTAAAATCGATACATAGCCTGATGTCTCCATTTTTCTTTCTCACTAGTGCGATATTGGCTACCCAACGGGTGTGTCTGACCGAGAAAATGATTTTATCATCCATAATTTTGTTCAATTCTTTCCTCACCAACGGTTCTAGGCTTGGATGCATCTTGCAAAGCTTTTGTTGGTAGGGCTTAGCCTCCTTTTCCAAAGGAATTACATGCTGCATAACGCTGGTACCAAAGGTTTTTAGGTCTCCATATGTCCATGCAAAGACATCCTTGTATTCTTTAAATAGCTTGACAAATGCAGCCTTTTCTTGTGGGGAGAACCCCAAGCCCGAATTAACAGTTTTTGGGTCTTCTTTGGTTCCAAGGTTGGCCGATTCATACTTCATGGATGAGCTATGCATTTTGCAATTCGTTGGCTTTTTGAATTTATCATACAGGTCATACAAGTGCTCCTTCTTAACAACTGACTTGGGAATTTTATTGAACTGATCCTTTTCCTCATCTTCCTTCTCGTTCATAAGCCTGTCATGCTCTTTTTCATCTATGAATGCATTCTTGAACATCTTCTCGCAGTGCAAGAACTCCAGGATTTGCTCGTCATCTTCGAACACCTAACAGTTTGAGATGTTATCAGGCACAGATGGTCTGAAAATCAATTCAACATAACATTTATTCTTCTTTAATCTAAAATCAAGAAGAAGTTTTGCAGCCATACCGGCCATCAAATTAGCATCTTGGTTCTGCCCTCGAGGTATGTATGTGATATTAAAAGAATCAAAAATGTCAATTAAGTTCCATACCTCATGTTGGTATCTTACCAAGTGTGGCCAATTGCAGTGTATCCTCTTCCTTACCTGGTCCACAATTATTTGCGAGTCACCAAAAACTTTGACATTTTTTACCTTCATATCAATGGCTTTCTTCAGGCCCTGCAGCCAGCCTTCATATTCTGTCATGTTGTTGGTGCATGTGAATTCCAACTGCCTGGCCATCAGATGTTGGTTCCCTTCTGGATCAACGAGAACGCTCCCAACACCTGCACCTTCAAGACAGTTAGAGGCATCAAAATAAAGTGTCCAAAATATAGAGTCTAGTGTTACATCAGTTGAGTTGCTTCCTATGAAACTAGTTCTATCATCTACTATATTACAAGGTGGTTCATCAATTGGATTGCAGGGGAGAGCTTCCAACTGTGTGTTTATTGCAGTTCCTTCGGTTGCTTCTGTTGGAATTCTCCAAAACAGGTTTTTGTGGCACAAACATTGAAACTATAATTCCCAAGGATAGAGTTGGTAAACATTACAGGTTATTGGGACCTTTTAGCTCTGTCACCACATACTTCATGTATCTTTCATGATCAACTCTTAGCATATCACCCTTCCCCTTCTAACGCAGCAAGAGATGGGACCAATCAGTTGAGAAGTATCCATTCAATTTTGTTGACTAGTCCCTACTAAGCAGCATTCCATAAGCCTTGAGTATGTCATCCGAATCAACTATATCAATGACTTGTGTGTATTGTGGTTTAGTAGTCATCCGAATCAATACATCTTTCAATTGCCTAATTACTTTCACATTTGTCCTGTCTAATTGCATGATTCGAGTTCCATTTTTCTCAGGTATCACATGAAGTCTTTTAGCAACAACGTAAGGCATCACAATGGATGAGGCACCTGAGTCTACCAAGCAATTGTGTATGTTCATGTTGAAGATTTCAAATGTGATTAGGAAAGGGGGAGTCATGGATTTTGATTTCCTTCCTATCATGGTTGCACTGACATCTTGGGGGTTTCGACTCATTTTTGATAGGGTGGCTTCCATGGCTACTGGATTTTGGGTTATGCTAGGAGTATTAACAGGTCTGGAGACCGACTTCTAGGTTTGGTTGATCGGGATGGTGGGAGTTTTGCAGTTCCGCTCATTCATAGCTTTCAAGAGAAAGTCTCTTTGCTGCGTTAATTTCAGCACATAAAAGTATGTGATATTAGCCCTAGATTTCTTAAGATCATCCACAATATTGTAATCAATGTTATAAACAGGATAGGGCAAAGTAAACATACCAATTTTTCCATTCTTAGGTGGGACTTTACCATTGTGAATCGCGTTCGTTGCATTTGGAGATACATTTTATTTCTCTGGATGGTTTGCAACTGGGGTATTCTTGGACTGACCACTAGGTCTACCCTTCTCAACAAGAACATTGGGAGCGGATGCCTTCACAAGGAAAACATCTTTCTTTGTCTGGTCTACACGCTTCATCACGCCCGCAAGTGGCCCTTTACTTCGTGTATGGATTTCATTAGTGTGGATTTCTACCATACTGTCTCCTTGGTCATCATCGTTCTCGTTTGTATAGAAATCCCACAGTACATTGAATTGAGATTCTTCTTCCAAGGGCTCTTCTACTTGGTATTCTTCCTCATCTTCTTGTTCTGGCTCTAGCCCCACTATAGGTTCTTCTTGGTTAAGGAGCAATCCGATAAGAGCCAGCTCTTTTGTATTTAAATTTCCTTCATGAGGTGGAGCAGGCAGTGTAAGTGGACCATGACCACCTTTTGTCTTGTTATGATAGAAAGGTTTGAAAGGTTTTCTGTTGTTATACTCTCCTCCACTCCTGCTTGTACTCTCTCCAGAGTTCCTTTTCATATCGATGACTGTGCTTGTCAACTTCTTAATGATTCGATGCAAACCTTCCACATCTGTGGTGTCCCTTTCTTTGCCCTCAGCCACTTTGTTATCACTCCCACTATTCTTCTTGGGTGACTGAGAGGTTTTCTTTTCTCCAATTGTATGATGACATGTTGTGACACTGATCATTTCATTCTCGACTTTTACTGCTTCATCGATAGCACCCTGTAAGGTTTGTGCATTACTCCTTTTGACCCACATCGCAGTGGGGACAGGGAGAAGTGATGTAGAATTCCATGAGCACCTCCTCAGTAGGTCTAGCATTATCCGGGATTCTATTAAATAGAGTGTTGAACCGAATGTTAAAATCCTTGACCTTTTCTTTGGTTTCCATTTTCAAATGGGATAGTTCTAGAACTAAGGCTGAAGGGGTTTTGTCATCGCCATACTTGTCTAAAAAGGCCTGTTGAAAGGTAGCCCACGAGGTGATTGATCCTGTTCTCAAGCTAAAGTACCATGTGGAAGCTGCACCAATCAGGGTAAATGGGAATAGGAAACATATTATATCTTCATCAGCTACCCCCAGCATGCACACAGCCAGGAAGAAAGAGTGAATATGGTTATTAGCGGTGTCTCCCCGCTCAGGGTCAAATTTAGGCAATACTCTTTTTGCATTCTTAGGTAAGGGATGATGCTATCCAGGTACCGCTACGGCGTCCTGAGTGAGCCAGGGAGGAAGTGCTCCGAGAGGAGGTAGGAGTTGGTTCCCACCCAGTTGAGGAATATTAGCCATATCGAGGATATGGATGTTCTGGTTGAAGGTTTCTTCAAGGCTTTATTTATTAAGACTTCCCAAATCGGACCAGGGATTACCTTCAGAGAGTGGATATTCAGGAATTTCTTCCCAGGGAGTGTTGATACTTCACAAGGATTCAAGCAGAATATCTTCAAGAGACGGGGCTGCAGATGTCTCTTCATTTATGGAATAGATCCTTGGCTTTCTTTTAGTTGTCGGAGGTAAAGAGTGAAATATGGGGAGCTGAGAGAGGGAACGAGCGTAAGCCCAAGTAAGTATTCTGACTGGTTGTTCTTGAGTGACAGGATACTTCCAATGTCTCTTCTTCGAAATGAGGTTTTTCCGAATGGGAGGAAGGGTCTTTTCGACCTTCACGATCTATGCACTAATCTTTTTGGTTCCATGTGCGACATTTATAGATGAAATCATAAAAAGCTGTGGATGGTGGTTCAGGCCCTCCTTCTAGCGCCAATTTGTTGACATGGCAAATTTTCGCTATACCAACAAGGGGAACTAACCCGATCACAAACCCCAATTAGGCTTGCTTTCATTTGGAATGGCTAGTTCCAACGGGTTTTAAGGGACCTCGTAAACTGTTAAATACGTTGAAATATTGCTTCTGGGAAGAAGACTTCAATTAAATCAACAAAATAAAACAGTTAACCTATATGTATCAAATATTATCTAAACTACTTAAGATACCCTAATCTAGTCCTAACTATCCTAATCTATCCTGCAGGAGAAAAACAAAAGGAGGTTAAACATCATATATAAATCCCAAGTCCAAATGAATCAATTACTGGTCCACATAAGAACAAGGTTGTATTAAATCCTAATTGCAATGCAATTACTTATATAGGAATATACATTCCTTTCCATCAACTGATGTTTAACAAAGTATGGAATCAGCAATCTTTCATGAATTATCAATTCTATTGAATTACATTCAAATAACCAAGAACAACCATGAGCTGGTAGTTAACAATATGCACAAAACAAATCACATTTATCTTCGTGCCAACAACAACACACTGATTCTTAACATATGAGAGAAAAGGAAAATAAATTTGAAACATAAGCTCCTTCTTGAACCAAACAATCCTCTTTATTCACCATAAATCAAAGTTGTTTTCTATCAACAAAAAGCCCTTCTCTGCTATCCGGAGGGAATATTTATGCAGCTAGAAATGACTCTCGTTCTTCCGTTAACCCTTTCACATTCTCCGTATTTTCTCCGATATACAGATCAGAATACACAGATGTAGAACAATCAGTGTCATTGCTGACACGTAGAGGGCATTTTCTGTCATTAGAGAGCTTCATTTCCTGGGGAAATGAATAGATGTTGATTAGAAGAGGATGAATGTGTGTCATCTCTTCATGATGAGATCTAGGGCAGTTTTGCTTTCGGAATACACAGGAAACACCTGGAAATCGACTGAGAATGACAAAGGCTGGCTCTTTCAACAGAACGCATCTGCATATTTGAGTTCTCTGGATCCGCTTATGCATCCTTTACTCCTTGCCGGCAGAGATAATAGACACCAATCATGCTTATGAAAATACGATAGAAATGCTTTAAAAACATAAGTCTTGCCTTCATTGAACATTTATTACATCAAATGTGAAAGAATCGACCCCTGATTTTTAATTTATGCATTGATTAAGTCCCGAAAGTGCGAATCTGATTTATATTGAAAATCATGGCATAACACAAAACCCGATGGTATTTTAGAAGGGGTCTAAGTGGTAACCGGTATTGCGAGGACGACCCACGATTCCACTCTTCAAACGAAACATAGCAACTAGGAGGAAAGAGGATACTGCTTTTCAGGCGGGTATTCCTCAAGCTACTTGTTCACCCGAAATCTGCGTGGATCGTTGGATCCATGAAAGGTAGATCAACGATGGAGGATTGGGGGGCAGTCCTGAAATGCATATGAGTCACGTTTAATGATCCCTTTGGATCCACAACATAAGCTTTCCCTTTGAAAACCCCCAACTTCAATGTTTTTCGAAAACACAAGAATATATGGCAAAACCTGTGTCCGGCCGTTAGGTCGGACCTGAAATATTATATGCCCCGATCTATAACAATCGTCGAGTCCTCCATAAGACTCCTCTTTGAAAAAAACCCCGACCCCAGCATATTATCAAAGAACACGGGAAAACACGAGAAAACCCCGTGGTCGAGCCATAGGGCCGGACTTGAAAATTTATGCACCCGCATTGATAGTTATTGGTGGGTCTGATATGGAGTGGTGTGCCTTATATATATATAACCCCGGGAACTTGCTAATTGTGATGTGCGATGGGGCTTCGGACCCGACGTATATATGTGTGTGTGTGTGTGTGTGTGTGTGTGTGTGTGTTAATATTGTCGGCGGGTTTGCAATGTTAGACACCCTTTGAAAAACCCCGCCCTCAATATCTTTCGAAAACAAAGAAATATACAGGCAAACCTAACAGCCGGACTTGAAATATTATATGCCCGTCTCTCTAATCATCGGAGGGTCCGAGTGATAACAGTGCGCCATATATATAACCCCTGGGTTCCGCCGATAGCAATAAGCGATTGAGGGGACGGACCCGATAATATATATACTGTAGCTGATAGCCCTGTCGGGTCCACTAAATCGCATCGGCCTTATGGCTTGACTTTGACTCCCACCGATTGCGATATGTGATATGGTCCCGAACCCGACATATGTATGAAATATGGTTAATAATGTTGTTGGGTCCATATTATAGTAATGCGCAGTGATGATTATGATAGGCCAAAAAGGGGTGATTTATGCATTTTGTGAAGCGTTTCCTTTGTAAAGGGTTATAATGGAATAAGGTGTGATAGACGGTTTTTGGAGGGTTGGAAAGGTCCCGAGGGAGGAAATGAATGGAGGGTTAGGAGGGGCTAGAGATAAATCATGCAACAGATATCTAAAGAGGGGGGCTCAACCATAAATAAATAAATAAAAAGAAAAAAAATTGAAGATTTGACTTGGAAAAGGATTAAAGTCCCGAGGATAAAACAGGTCATTTGAAGGGGTGCAAGATAAACTTCTGGCGGACCCATTCAAAACTGCTACCAGGGCAAATTTTAATGGGGTGGTGGTTGTGGCCACAATGAAACCAAAAGAAGAGTTACTGAAATTGGTAAATATTTTATAGAAACTCAAGCATTCTTCAAAAATGTGAACAAACGAAATTCAATGTCCCATTAACACACATGAAATCACATTCCTTATTAACAATGGGTACTAGTATATAGCACAAAGGCCAATTATTTCGATAAGTCTACATATTTAATTACCTATTTATCGGGATTTCAATCCCTTTGTACATAGGAAAGCTAAGTTGTTAAATTTTATTGCCTTCATAAGTCACAAATCATATTACATAACATTTACACAATCATTTAAACTCTTCATGTATTCAAGAATAACATTCTACACATTATTTTAGTGCATTAAACAAGATCATAATGACAGACACAAGCATAAAACATATGGGTTAACTTATCTTATAAGAGATCTGGAAACTAAGAGTGGGACTTTGACTCTCCACCCAACCATTGACGAGTTACAACAACTATTACTTGTAGATTTCATCGTCGAGCTAGATTCCAAAGCTTGAGGTGGATTTCTTTTAGAGGGAAAAATTCAACCTAAATAACAACTGAAATAGGATGCCTCAAGGCCATTCTGCCTTCATCCAACTACTACATAAGCTTCCACTCAGTCCTCTCAGACTTTCATAAAATACAAACATCTGGGCCAGGATATCACAGTACAAAGAGTTCAACTCACTTTCAAGAGAATAGAGTCCACAATAAGGGAGGTTAATTAGTGGATAAACTATTGCTAGGTGGAATAATTCACCTTTCCATGTGGTTAATTAGTGAGACAAAAACTAGAGCTTCAACTACAAAGGAAACTCCCGGTGGTTCATCAACCTCACATGCACCTTAGTGATTCCTCCCAATATAGTATGTTCTTCAATCGCAAGCTTCTGATGGGTTCTTCAACCCTTAGGAAAGCCTCCATTCTCTATAATATTTCTAGCAATAAGCCTCTCTCAAATGATTCCTCAATTGTTGCTCTTTCCCATAGTTCGATTCTTATGTTGTTCTCTATGACACATCTGATCCTTGGATGAATTTTCATAGTGCCCTCCCCCTGTTCTCTTACACAATGCATAGAAAAGAGAATGTGAGTGTCTTTTTTTTTCCTCACTGACTTGTTTTCATGCTTCTAATAGACCAGTCACCTATATTTTCCCAAGGCTCCACATAGTCAACTATTGGATAGCACAACCCATGCCTGTCTTTAAATATTTTAATCCTTTTATTGATTATGGTTGGAGGTCAAAGGACACATGGGCCTATCCTCTTAATTCTATTTAATTTATTTCCTAGTCATCCCATTTAAAATCACTCAACCAACTAGGACTGATATTTAAAACATCAATTCCCTCAATTAGTGGAATATGAGTCCCTCTCTCATCCATTTGAATAATTACAATTATTTATAAGAGATAAATATTAACCATGGATATCAGAGAATCCTTGTGGTGGGAGGAGAACAAAGCAATAAAGAAGATTAGAAGCAAAAATTTGACCTAGAAACTATTTAAAGATGATTTTGAAAAGAAGTATTTAACATAAAGATACTTTGATGAGAAATCTAAGGAGTTCCATGAGTTAACGCTAGGACAATCGACCATGGATGAATTTGTGAAATAATTTATGAGCCTGTTGAGGTATGTACCATATATGAAAAAAGAGAAGGCAAAAATACATAGGTTTGTTAATTTTCTTCCTTTTTCCTACAAGGAGAGGATTAAATTTGACTATACAAAAAAATGGATGAAACAATGAGGAAGGAAAAATTTTGGTACAACCAAAACAAGAAAAAAATTGACAATTCTAAAAGTTGGATGGCCAAGAAAAATAAGAAGTTCAATGCTAATAAAAAATGATTTAAGAAGCCTATTTTTCCCAATACTTTCTAAATTGTTCAAGGGGGAACTACAACAAAAAATTAAATCAACAAAAAAACATGGGTCAAAAAGGTGGGGGAGGTAGTAGGACTAGGAAACAAAAACTTTGGTGAATCAATTAAGCCACCAATCAAGTGTTGGGGTTGTAATGGAAAACCATTTGTGGAGGGACTATCAACAAAATACTTGAATAGAAAAGCAACAATAAATAATATTTAGGAATCATATATAGTTAATGATGTGGCTTGCAATATTCCATGGATTAGTGCATCACTGGATGACAGATAAGTTGATATTCAATCCACTGTGGTGCAGATCCAAGGTAAAATCTTCGGAAAGAATTTAACTCTATTAATTGATCATGGTTATACTTTAAGTTATATTTCCCTTGTTGTAATTGAAAAATGTATACTTAAAAAGGTAAAGTATAATAAACCCTGGTTAGTGTAATTGGCCACAAGAACCAAAAGAAGAGTTACTAAAATTGGTAAATATTTTCCAATAGACTTGAATGGAATGCATACTAAATTAAATTTGAACATTCTACCTTTGGTATCTTATGATTTCCTTATTGGAATGGATTGGATAGAACAACACAAGGTAGTATTAAATTGTTTAGGAAAATATTTGGCATGCACCAATGATGAAAAGGAGACCTATACAATGAAAGGGATTCCAACAATCATTCCTAAGAGGCATATATTTTCTTTGCAGTTAAATAAATGTGCCCTAAAGGGATGCCTAATGTTTGTAGTTTAGATTGAAGATATTTCTAGTAGCAATCAGGAACCATGTGTAGAGGATTATCCCATTTTAGAAAAATATAAGGATGTCTTTCGTGAAGAAATTCTAAGGCTTCCTCCAAGAAGGGATATATAATATACCATTTATATTATTCCTAGAGTCGTCCCAATATCTAAAGCCCCATACAAAATGAGTATTCAAGAACTGATGGAATTAAAAATTCCGCTACACTAGACAAAAAAATATATAAGACCTAGTGTGTCACCTTGGGGTGCACCAGCCTTATTTGTTAAAAAAAAGATGGAACAATTAGAATATATTATATATATATATATATATATATAATGATGACCTATTTGTTAGAAAATGTAACTAGGTTTGGTATTCATAATTGCTATTGTACTTATGTTATTCTATATTTCATGTAAAACTCAAAGGAAGAAAAATAAATATTATTTTATAAGCATGGGTTTCATGCTCAATTTGATTTTTTCATATAGATCAAGCATTTTATTCATGCTTCTAGGGTTAGGGTTTATTGATTCAAAAGAATATTTGTGATAAGTCAAAATATTGTATTAGAGTCAAGTCACATTTGGACATTGAAAAGAAAGTGGAAAAATAAATTTATTTGAGTCAAAAATATAATTTTTGTATCCATAAGAACAATTCGGCCCTACCTCATCAAGTCAGCCCTATAAGAGGTAATTAGACCTCCTCAAAGTGTATAAATAGATACAATTAGACCTCATTTGAAGCATCACACAAGTAAGTTTGATCTCCAAGACAAAAAGAGTGAAATTCAAGAGAAGAAGGAGCAAGAAAGCAAGAAAGAGAAAACGAAATCTAAGGAAGAAGAAAATAAAAGTTTATGCCGTAAATTCTCTCACACATATGAAATTTTAAAGTTGTTGCAGGGACCAAAAGTTGGAGGTAGGAAATTTTGAAGCCGGGGTCCGAAATTCTAAAGTTGGGGACCAAAAATCTAAAGCTAGCGCTGATTTGCAAGGTTTCGAATTGAGTTTACTTGAGTTGAATTTGACATGTTGGAGAAGCTTGGAAGTAGGGCTGACTTGGGTCTTGTTGGAAGTCTCAGTCTTATTATTTCGATCTTGTATTACTTATTTGATCTGATTCTTAAGAAGAGAAACGTTTGATGGTTTTTACCCTCGAATGGGTTGTGCCTTGGCTTGGAGCCTACATCTTGTGTCCATTGTCTATTTTTGATCTTCACTATTTATGATTTTGGTAATTGTTTGATGAACATAACATAATAAATTAATAAGAAGACAACATAACTTCACAAGCAATTATCAAGTAAATAGAAATCACCCTAAGTATTTTCCCTATCGATTTCTCAACATGGTATCACAACGAAGGTGAAGTTATAGAAGGGATCTTGAAGATCACCCTTGTTGGTATAAGGAAAATACATTCATCAAAGATACCTTAAAGGACATCATTTGCAGAGAAACATAAGACATAATGAAGGATATAAGGAAGGACACAAAGAGGGGCACAAGGAAGGATACAAGGAAGAGGACTCAAAATGTTCATCTTGAAGGAAGGCTACTACATCAAGATATTATCTCTCCTCCTTTGAATGCTCTTGTTTACACATCATCATCTTGAAGAATAACATTGGTCTCTCTCTCTTTTGGAAGACATCTTTATAGAAGGCAACATAAAAGGAAGCATCAAGAATCCTGGGAACATCATCCACACTCTTTGAAGCAGCTTGAAGTCTCCATTGTTCCAAACATCCTAGAAGTCATCATTATAGGGAATATTTGAAGTCTCTCGGAAGTCTTGGGAGCATCAAGGTATTTGATGATATCATCATCAAGCTAGACAAGTAAGTACTACATTATTATCTATGGCTCAATCTTCAAATCAAATGAATTCATTTTGTAAGGAAGGAAATAATCTTGATGGGTCAACAAACTTTCAAGCATGGGAGAAAATAATAGACTTGATACTTATAGCGAATGAATTCATGGACCATGTTCTAGGAAGAGTTGTAGAACTAGAAAGGATAAGACTCACAAATTGTCGAAGTACATGAAAGAAGAAGTAAGGGCTCAAAGAATTATTATTGAATCCATTAAGGATCATATCATTCCTTTTGTTACAGATTTGGGCACATCTAAAGCAATATATGACAAGTTGGTGAAATTGTATTCAATTAGCACTATAGGTCATAAGATATCTCTAAGGAATAAGATTTATAAGGAAAGATTATAAAAGGATGAAGAATTGACCTCATATCTCTTGAAGGTATCACAATCAAGGGATAAATTACAAGGGCTTGGAGACGTCATTTCTTATTCTGAACTAATAACTTGTATACTCAATGCATTACCTCCTAAATGGAGTAGTTTTCTAACAAGCACCTATTCAAGAATGGAAACTGCAAACTTTGATGAGATATGATCTTTGTGTGTGATAGAAGAGACAATATTGAAGGCAAAGGATGACACCGAACCAAATGAAAAGTTTCAATATTTTACTGCTAAAGTAAAGAAGAAGAAAGTGAAGTTTAGAAAGTTTGAACCTCGTCAAAGGAACAACAACAATCAGCCATGAAGAAATCAATATATGTCCAAAGTGTGATGCTTTGGATGCAATGAATATGGACACTTTAAGAGATATTGTCCCAAAAACCCACAAAACAAAAGGAACAATAAGAGGAAGGAAAAGACTGGAGCACATACAACTGAAGAAAATGAAGAACCTAAAAAGAAAACAAAAAATAAAGACATTGAGGATCTATATTGATGAAGGACTCCCCCACTGTCAATTATGATTACAAAATATTTTCTTTTTCATTAAAATATGGTAGTTATAGTAGCATGAACAATTACATATGTAGAAGAAGTTTGGTTTTTGGAGCAAGGCATCATAGAAGAAGTATAGAGAATTGGAAGGATTAGAGTCTACACCATCATTTTCATCTCATTTGGTAGAAATCGTAAAACAAAGATAGAAGATTTTAGACCATCTATCACTCCACCATTTGTAGAAATTCTCACTGTAGATTAAACTGATAATGCAATATACTAAAGCAAAATACTTAATCTACTTCTACAATCAAACTTGCGGAAGCTTAATCGATTTGAGCAAGATCAAACAGAACACATATAACAGAGAAGAAGAATCAATACACATGAAACACAGAAGAATACTCTAGGGGAAAGCCTCAGCTAAAAACCCCGCTATCTGTATTATCATACAAGTGGAAATATCTCAGGATTACACACAACTTTAGCTCTCACAGCTATGCAGCTCTCAGTACAATCCCTCCATGCTCATAGACCAAATAGATAGTGCATATGCCTTTCCCTTTGCACTCCAAGCCTCCTATTTCCTTACGCATTTTTCCCTATGTGTTCCTGCTGTAACCTTGTGTGACATTGATCTCACACACTGCTCCAACACACTATAAAACTGCACAAATCTCAAGGAATCTTACTCCTTCTGCATGGATGAGTTTCCTTTATAGGGAAATTCCTCCAACTGATAGTACATTGTCCCTATCTTTAATCTCAACTGGATCTTTATCTGAATAGACATCTATGAGTTATTTATGAGAGAATCTTTAGCTATCTAGAGTACACTAGTTGGATGCATGCATGCATTAACTGACTAAACACACAATTAGTTCCTCGAACTGTTTGGAACTAATTTAACTGGACTTAACTCAGTTAACTGAGCTAACTAATTACAACTCAAATACAACTCATCCTTATCTCCTTAATTAAGGGATAATCTCCTCAATCAAAGGGATAACTGTTGCATGACTTCACAAAGACTTATAGCTTGAATTTCTCCAAGTAATTAACTCAAGATGAATTAATTGATTATTTTCCAAGCAGTTGGTGAGACTAAAATTCAAATTTTAATTCAAGGACAAATTAAAATTGGAATATGTTGAATGCTATTTTTAGCATTTCTTGTCGCTATTCTCAACACCATTCATGCAGTTTTTTTTGGCATTCACATTATAAAATCAGTCTACTAGCTAGAAAGGATCACAAGGATCCTTGATAATGATTATGAAGGTTTTTCAATATGTGAAATAATCTTTGTAACATGAAAACAAGTATATTTATACTAAAATAATAGAAGCTAGCATAAAATAAGCTTGCAAGTATGAAGATAATAGAGCTGCAACATGAAGATATGATTGAGAACTTCTCAACTTAAAGGATAAATCTCATCCTAAACATCATTCTAGACATCATTCTCAAGGAAAGATGCAACTCGTTCAAAACAAAAATACTATATAGCAAGCATAAAGGAAGAGGTATGCATATCTTTAAATCTCCTCATTAGGAAGTAGAATTCATGTCTTTAGTAATATTGTAGGAAGAGCTTGTTGTAGAAATATGCTTAGTAACACAAGCATGGTATATTTTGGATAAGATCGGATTGGATAGAACTTTTTTGTTTCATTGCTTGATACATAGAAGCATGATGGATAGGAAATAAATATTCCATGTATATAGAAGCATGATAGATGGGAATAAAACATAATGAAACTGAACAACATCTGATATGGTCTCTTAAAGCATGAGAGACAAATTTAGAAGGAAGCTACATAAACTCTATAGAATATGATTTGGAAGATTAGTTCACTCCACAAACACATTTATTGATATTTGAAAGGAAAGAATCATGAAGAAGCACTCTCGTATGAAGAGAGACCATACAAAGGGATGTTGATCTCAGAGGGAGTTTATAGCAGAAAATGACATCTTAAAGGCTAATATGACTGGGTAACTCTGATTTTGATAATTTGGTATTGTTGATTCATTTGATGGATGACTTGGCTACCTAGAAGGAAATATTTCAAAAGTATAGATTGGAAAGATAACGATTTGATTTAAGCTCAATTGTAATCACATGGATTGAGTAGGCAACATTGGTTTTGGCTTAGAAGTATTGATGGAAAAAATGTTCACACCTTGAAGGTAGAAAATGCAGCTGTTTACAAGAATGCATGTTGGTCATTTCAGGTTGGATGATATTCACTTTCCCGGTAGATAGACAGAGCTATGATTAGCTCTAGATTAATTGGGTTGGAAAGATACTATTGATGATGAAGATACTTTGAAAGGTGATTGATGGAAAGTGATGTAAAAGGCTGATGGAAAGAACCCTGTTACAAAGAAAGATTAAGAAAGGGCTTGGCTCCACAACATCCAAGAAGGTCAAATCCCATATATGATATGATATGATGATGAGAGATAGCCTTTGTAGAGACTACTATGATCTCCACAGAAGAACAAGTAGCTAATGAAAGAAATAAAGAATCAGGCATATATTTGAAATTAACTAAATATTATGATGAAAGCTCCCTAATTGAGAGGGAGTAAGAAATATCCTTCATATTTGAAAAGAAGTAATGACCTCCTCCTTGGTTGATAAGGAGTGATGGTGGACACCATATTCTCCATATGTTTCATGCACTAGGTGAAGACTAATTATCGTACGTCTAGTGTATCACACTGGGAGGGAGAATGGAGGATTGGATAAACATATAGGGACTGGTACTCCTTGAGTATTGGAATCCAAGATATGAAGAAGTCTCGTGGACCAACACTCTTTGAGGACCTAACAAGGTACCCAAGACAAGAGTGGCTGAAGAGGATCGATATTCTTTGAGGATTGGAAATCCAAGATAAGAATAGTCCTAGAAGGACATACCTAGTGAAAATTCAGATGGGGTATGTGCCATGAGGGTCTAAGGTGTCCATATGTATGCCTCCCAACATTGTCCTCTAATCTTGTGGAGAGTTAGAGCTTGTTAGTCAAAAAGCCTTACTATGTTGCTATTTGACAATGTTGGTCATGATGTTGATGCTTAAAAGATAACTTACCAATATGACTCTTCTTATGAGAATATTTTAGTTTGAGAGTATCCTTGTACCTGTTATGGAATCATCAATACCTACCTAGTTAAGAGGGAGTGTTATAAAATGTAACTAGGTTCAATCTTCATAATTACTATTGTACATTATTTTATATTGCATGTAAAGATCAAAAGAAGAAAAAAAATATTATTTTATAAGCATGGGTTTCATGCTCAATTTCATTTTTTCAACTAGATCAAGCATGTTCTTTATGATTCTAGGGTTTATTGAGTAAAAAGAATATTTTTCATAAGTCAAACTATCATATTAGAGTCAAGTCCCATTTGGACTTTGAAAGGAAAGTGAAAAAAGAAAATTATTTGAGTGAAAAATGTAATTTTTGTATCCACTAGACCAAGTCGGCCCTACCTCATCAAGTAGGCCCTAGAATAGGTAATTCAACCTCCTGGATGTGTAAAAATAGAGATAGTTCGACCTCATTCGAAGCATCACACAAGCAAGTTCGATATCTAAGACAAGAAGAGTGAAATTCAAGAGAAGGAGCAAGAAAGCAAGAAACATAAAGAGAATTCTAAGGAAGAAAAAAATTAAAGTTTATACCCTAGAATCTACCTTAAATCTCTCACACGTGCAAAATTATGAAGCTATTGTAGTTTCCGAATTTACAAGTTTGAAATTCTGAAGTTGGGGTCCAAAATTTTGAAGATGGGGGCTAAAAATATGAATCTAGATTTGATTTGGAACGTTTTGACATGAGTTGACTTTGACTTGTTGGAAAATATTGGAAGGAGGGATGACTTGGGTCTTTTTGGAAGTCCAGGTCTTATTTTTGGGGTCTTGGGTTTCTCATTTGATATGATTCCATAAAATTCCCCTTGGAGGGGTTTTTCCCTGGCTTGGAGCCTACATCTTGTTTCCATTGTCTATTTGTGATCTTTAATGTTTATGGTTTTGGTAATTGTTTGATGAACATAACATAATAAAGTAATAAGAATACTATTGGAAATCGTAATTGATTTCAATCTTTATAATTGTCATTTGACTCATAAATGATGTAACACTTATGTATCTATCAAAAGAAGAAAGAAAATGATAAAAAAAAAAATTATTTGTAAATCATGGGTTTCATGCTTAAGTCCTTTTATCATTAGGTCAAGCCTCCATTTTAGGCTCTTAGGATTTACATAAGTTAAAGATTCATGGTCACATTATAATAGACCCTTTTGGGTAATTGTATAAAAGAAATAAATGTTGTTAAAGAGAGATTCCATACAGGCTGGCAGAATGTTATGCTAGTGGAAAAACATGTGAACCATTTATGAAACCAACGTTTCGGACTAGCTAGGTGAGTCCATCATCAGGGCAATGAGATCTGTATTTTGAGAAGAGAGAGTAGTGAAAATTATGGAGCTATTAATAGTTGTTTTAGAAAGAAAAGTTGATATCTATTTGTTTATAATGTCGCCTGATTGATTCAATAATTATTAATAATAGTTTTTTTTAAATAATATAAATTAATTAATTATAATTAACTATTTATTTAATATTAATAATATTATTAATATGATTAAAATTTAGGTTTTTAATTGTTTGAATATATCTGAACGAGATATTTGTTTGTTATATATTATTATATTATTTTATGTGTTAATTTATTTATTTGTATTATTATATTATTATCTAATTGTATAATCATTTATTTATTTTATTTTAATTATTTATTTGATATTATTATTATAATTTTATTTTTTTATTATTATTATTATATAATTATTATATTATTATTTTTAATTATTTATTTACTTATCTATATAATCAATTAATAAAATAAATTAATAACAGCATAAAAAAGGATAAATTAATACATTAACATTACGTCACATTAGGTAATACATACAATCTAATATTTCATGACGTTTTTATTATATTAAAGAAAATAGGAGTAATTATTTAAATGGTCGGCTTACTCAGCAACCCTCCTTAAACCCTATTTATCTCCCGCTTTTCTCCTCTCTGTAACACAAGTTCTGATGATGAGTCTTGGTATAGACTCGAAACGTCGACAAAAACAATGAAGATGATTGTGGATTTTCCGAATTCTATTTCTCAAAAACCACTCCACAGAAACCTACAAACTAAGATTGTTACCCTGTACGGAGGGGACACTTGGAAAGAAATTCGTGATCTCGAAAAAACAAGGGTCAAGATACAGAGAAAAGAAGCTGATCTTTATTTCCTCAAACAATGTCGCGACTCAAACCTAATCCCTCCATTTGCCCACATCAAACACATGTTACACAACCAAAAAAACCACAAAATATTTGAATGGCTCAGCAAATCCCTTATTCGCCTAGAAATTTGCAGAACCAAAATCTCTCTGTGGAAATTATCCACATCTGCCTTCGAATCCCACTTAAAACTAGCAGCAGCAATTAAATTAGACCTATGGAGAACCATTGATGCTTCCGCAGCTCTAAAGGCCAGCAAAGAGAAGCATGTAATCGAACTGAGACACAGGTACAAGCTCCAAAAGCTACAGCGGCAAGGGAACAATAAAGACTGTGGTCATAGTATACACTACATCCACCGGTCAGAAGAAAAGGATTACACAACCAGCGGAGTAACCCCTTCAAGCACTGCAAACCCAACCAATAACACATCATTCTTAGCAGCTCACAAAGACTGCGCTGATATCTTGGACAGCTCTGGTACGCAGGAAACTATTATAATGAATCCGGTGGTAAACAATGATACTCAGAAAAAGCAGTTCAACGCAGTAAACCTGAGCAGAAACAATGACTCCAGCGCAGATGAAATAAACACAGTAATAAATGGAGACATTATTCACAACGCTAAACAGCTCAGGAATGCTAAACGGATCAGTGCAGTGAATCTGAACAGAACCAGCATTCAAAAAGACACCAACGCTGATGAAATGAACGCAGTAAACCTGTCCAGCGCTGTTGAAACAAGCAGAAACGGTTCTAAGCTCTTCCTTGAGAACGGTGCAGAACTGAGCAAGAGCCCCAGCAACATTTCACGCAGTCTCTCCAGCAACATTGAAATAAATAACGAATGCAATCCCTCCAGCACTGTAATGAATGGCATAACCAAGCTACGGAGTCCCAGAAACGCAATTTCCAGCAATCCCCATATGAGCGTTGGAGACATTCAGCAATCTGACAACGAGGCATCGAAGGCAGCCAGCTCTATACCCAGGTACGCAGGCAATAAATTTTATTTAGGAATAATTTGAATTTTATAAACTCAAAGGTAGGTAATAATTTAACAGGTTATATTTTAAATCATAAAAGCAAAAAAGATATAAACAATAGGGACCATAGCAATAAAATTAATGACACTAATACAAATTCCAACACCATGATAGATAGAATGGATACCAAAACAGTTAACAAAAAATTAGTTAATATCTCTAACTATGAATTAAATAAAGAAGAAGCTGAGGTTTTAGAGAAAGGACTGAATTTTGCCCTAGCCCCTAATAAGATCCCTAAGGAAGAGATTATTTGCAGCCTGGAAGATGGGATCAAGACTCTTAGTGATAATGATAAAGAGCTCATCAGACAGGAATGCGCGGTCATCTTACGAAAGGCCAAGCCACCTAAAAGAAACCTGAATCCTGAGCAGCTTAAAGCCATTAGAAGCCTAAGGAATAACAATGACATTGTCATTCTCAAAGCTGATAAAGGTGGCGTCACAGTTATTATGAATCATAATGATTATGTAAACAAGATGAAAGACCACTTGTACAACAGCGGGAGCTACAAAAAACTGGAAACAAACCCCATCTCTAAAATTACAAGATTAGTAAAAAAGGCTATTAAAGAAACCAATCTAGACTATAAGCTAAAAAAGTGCCTCACCCCAGACAGTGAAATCACACCTAGAATCTTTGGTGCCCCCAAAGTCCATAAAAAAGATGTCCCCCTAAGACCTATAGTGAACACTATAGGTTCCCCCACTTATGAATTAGCAAAATATGTCACTGGCATCTTAGCTCCGCTAGTTGGCAAAACCAGCTCTTACATTAAGGATTCCAATCAATTTATAAAATTCATTAAGGATATGAAATTAGACCCAGATGACAAAATGGTCAATTTTGACGTAGTCCAGCTCTTCACCAAGATTCCCCTAGATGAAGCCATTCAAGTCGTTAAAGAAGTGACAAACCCCCAAACAGCAAAATTAGCTGAGGTTTGTCTTCGCTCTACTTTCTTCTCCTTCCAGGGTGAGATATTTGAACAAACTTCAGGTGTTGCGATGGGATCACCTCTTTCTCCGATTGTAGCCAACCTATACATGGAAAAATTTGAGAAAAAAGCCCTTGATTCATACCCTTTAAAACCTAAGTTCTGGGTCAGGTTTGTAGATGACACCAGCGTCAATTGGCCTCATGGTGATAATGAACTCAAGAACTTTCTGAACCATCTTAATAGCATATCTAATGACATTAAGTTCACAATGGAGACAGAAGAGAATAATTGCATACCTTTCCTGGACATTCTCATGATAAGAAAGGAGGATGGTTCCATAGGTCATAAAGTATTCCGGAAAAAGGCGCATACAGATAACTACCTCCATGCCGATTCACATCACCATCCAGCCCAAAAGATGGGTGTACTACAAACCCTCTTCACTAGAGCTTGTAGAATCTCAGATGATAATCACACCGAAGAAGAGATTTCTTACCTAAAAAGAACTTTTGCCAACTTAGGATACAAGAATAAAAGCATCCACAAAGCCATTCAAAAGGCCAAGGCAGGGAACAATGCTAACAAATCAATAAACCCTAAGACTTCTAGTGCCTATCTCCCATACATTCAAGGTGTCACTGACAAGCTGGCCAAAGTTCTCAAAAAGAAGGATATCATAACTTCATTCGAGCCTTTATCAACTATCAAACAAAATATGAAATCTGTAAAGGACAGCCAGGAACAACTACAACAAAAAGGTGTATATATCATCTCTTGCTCATGTGGAGAACAATATATAGGAGAAACTGGCAGGTCTGTAAAGATTAGGCTCAAAGAACATAGTGCTGATATCCGCAAAGAAAGAACTCGCTCTTCAGCTTTAGCTGAGCATGCTGGTAAAACTAGCCACCATATATGCCTTGAGGACACTAAGGTCATTGCAAATGAGAAGCACCATTTCAAGAGGAAAGTGCGTGAGGCCATTGAAATCATTAAGCACCCCCGTAACCTTAATAGAGATGGAGGTCTGGAAAATAGTAAAAATTGGAATCCTCTTCTCTCGCCCATTGAATAAATCTCCCTTCCTCATCCATCCCCTTATTCCCCCCTTCTTTCCCTCTCTGAGCCTAACCCCCTTGATCTCTAAGACATTTGGCCCGTGCGTCTTAATCCATCTAGTTGGTTCTTGAATTGAGCTAGAGGCTTTCTTGAAATCAGACCTTCTCCTTTAAAACCTAAAGCTTCTAAAAAACTTTTAAAAGAACTATGTTAAATAACATTAAGCAGCAATATATAGATCCCTTTATAACCTTAGTTATTAGTTGCAATAGTAATAAAGAATAAAAATAAATTAATTAATTAAATGGTGGATTAATATAGTGCCCTTCATTCATATATATAAAACAAAATGAAATAAAATAAATTAATTAATTAAATAGTGGATTAATACATGCTCTTTATTCAAATATAAAAAACTAAATGAATTAAAAGCATGTATTTATATATCCGGCATCAATAATACTTATATGGTTTTAGGAATTAAAACCTAATCAATCATTTAAGAAATTAATCATATAACCTAATAATAAAACTAATAATTAAGAATATAAAAATTAGTATACAAAATAATATTAAATTAATATAGAAAAATAAAATTAATACAAATAAAAATTGAGCATAATAGAAATAAATAGAAACACATAGATCTAAAACTTTAAATAATTTCATTATATTAGTAAGAAATATTATTAATACAATAATTAAATAAAGTATATACATTTATCATATTATATAATCAATTAATAATAATTGAAAAATAAGAATATAAGATTAATACAATAATCAATAAATTAATAAATTAATCATATTACCAATTAATAAAACTAATAAACAAGATATTAATAAATCAATATATAAAATAAATTTATACAATAATTAATAAAGAATACATATATAGATCATAATACATATTCTTATTCTATTAATTAATAAAATTGATAAATAAGAATATAATAGTAATACAATAATCAATCAACTAATAAATTAAACATATAACCAATTCATAGAATTAATAAATAAGAAAATAAAATCAATTAAATTAATATATAAAATTATAATTAATAAGTAATATATATATATAACATACTATATAATCAATTAATAAAATAAATAATAAAAGCATAAAAAGAATAAATTAATACAATAAACATTACGTCACAACAGGTAATACATACAATCAAATATTTCATGATGATATTATTAAATTAAAGAAAATAGGAGTAATTATATAAATGGTCGGCTTATACTCAGCAGCCCTCCTTAAACCCTATTTATCTCCCGCTTTTCTCCTCTCTGTAATTCAGTCATGATGATGAGTCTTGGTATAGGCTCGAAACGTCGACAAAAACAATGAAGAACACTGTGGACTTTCCGAATTCAATTTCTCAAAAACCACTCCACAGAAACCTACAAACTAATTGTTACCTTGTACGGAGGGGACACTTGGAAAGAAATTCGTGATCTCGAAAAAACAAGGGTTAAAATACAGAGAAAGGAAGCGGATCTTTACTTCCTCAAACAATGTCGCGATTCTAATCTAATCCCTCCATTTGCCTGCATAAAACACAAGTTACACAACCAAAGAAACCACAAAATATTTGAACGGCTCAGTAAATCCCTAATTCACCTAGAAATTCGCAGAACCAGAATCTCACTATGGAAATTATCCACAGCAGCCTTCAAATCCCACTTAAAAC